>JAJIBD010003923.1:0-200853 GCA_021461705.1 Cryptotis parvus | reverse complement strand
TATCAACTTTCTTCCACACCTGGAGGGGTCTTAACACACCAGAAATACCCTAGAGAGACCCGCTATTAATGGCATTGCCCTGGTGCATTCGATATGCAGAATTCCACCCACTGAACACTTGCCTGTTGAGCAACAGACCGCTAAGGGTGGCCAGACTATATTAATCACAAGGTTGGGTACGAAAGTGCAGGCGAGACAGAAACCAAACTCCCCTTTGCCTTTAACGTCTTACTTCTGTGGCTGGGCCCTGGAAATCAAAATAATCGTGAGAGCAAAAACAGACAGGAAGGTAAAACCTTATGAGTCACGGGAGGGTGATCGGGACTTGGAGCTCATGGAGCACACTTAAATTTGTTGTTGTTTTGGGGGTAACAGTAGGATGTGCTCAGAGCTTCTAGATCTCTTCCGGGATCATTCCTGTTGGTACTCATGGGAACACATGCAATGCTGGTAACCGAACTAGGGTCGGTCACATGCAAAATCCTGAGCCACTGCACTATTTCTCCTGCCCTCACCAAGCATAATTTTAGCGGGTGGTGCCACACAAGGCAATGCTCAGGGATCACTTCTGGAGGAATCTGAGGGACCATAGGCGGTGCCGACGACCTAATCCGGGTCCGCTGCAAACAAGATAAGGACCTCAGCCCTTCACGGAGTATCTTAGTAAATAAACTGCACGTCTGTAGTTCAGGCGAGAAAAGGAAGTGGGGCGTCGGCCTTCAGTAGTGGCCAGCTGGAGTAGTACTCTGACCTCGGTCAAAGTGGCATACCTGGGACATAGTCTGTTCCCTTGTAAAGGCCTAAGTATGGCCTCATCTGCCCCGAGGAAGCAAGAAAGCAACGCCTACGCGTGCATACCTCCAAGAAGCGCAGAAACGAAAGCCCCAGGCCTGGGACTTTCCCTCAAATCACTATAGCCCCCATCATTAGGACAACGTCCTCATTTCTGTCCATTTGGGAAGAAGGCAGGAGGACTGCGCTCAAAAGGGACCAGGCTGTTTTGCCGGCTCTTACCGCTGGCCAGGAAATTTCCTGCACTGTCGGACCAAAGGCTAAGCCTCCCGGTGGACTGAGGCAGGCGTGCTTTGCTCCTCTCGGACACTCTGAACTACGGCCTCCATGGGACGTTTCATGGACTCTAATAAAACAGCTAATAATTTCCACCCGCGGAAGCACCGAGTCCCGCACCAAGCCGACGCGGCCACCCAAGAGCGCCCCAACCACGACAGCGGGCCCGGCCCAGGCAGTGGGCGGCCACCATGGCAACCCGAGCAGCGCCGCGGCGTGCGCGCGTACGTGATGACGCCACGGGGCCGCGCCCCCAGCGCCGGATTATGACGCACGGCACGGCGCGGGCTCCGCGGTCTCGCGTGACCGCGGGCGCAGTTTCCCCGGCCTCGCCACAGCATCAACGGCAGAGGCAGGCGGGCGAGGTCAAGATGGTGGCTCCGCGGGCGGGGGAGGCGGTGGAGGGAGGAGGGGCCAGACCATAACCCGCCGGAAACACCGACACCTAGAGGCCTCCCGGGAGCCGCCGCCGCCGCCGCCTCAGCCGCCGCCGCCGCCTGCTCCAGCTCCGGAGACGCGAGCGGGCGGCGGGGCGGGCAGTGAGAGGACCGGAGCGGAGGGGAGAGGGGGAGGGCGGGGGCGGAGTCGCCCTCCTCAGCGCCCGCCCCCGGCCGCCGGCCCGGGCCCTGCCCCGCGCGGCCGCCGCGGCCCGACCAGCCCCGGTGCGGCAGCGGCTTATGGCGGCGGTGGGGCCCCCGCAACAGCAGGTGCGAATGGCCCATCAGCAGGTCTGGGCGGCGCTCGAAGTGGCGCTCCGGGTGCCGTGTCTCTATATCATCGACGCCATCTTCAACTCCTACTATGATTCCAGCCAGAGCCGCTTGTGCATCGGGCTCCAGGTTCTCCTCCGGCTCCTTGGTAAGGGTGGAGGACGGGGTGGGGCGATCGCGTGCGTCCCGAGGCGGGTGCAGCCCTGAGTCCGGGAAAGGGGGACGATGGCGCGGGGCGAGAACACCAGTGTGGTACCCACTGGGCGGGGGGCAGCGGGGTGGCGGGCGCGGGAGAAGGGATGACATCTGTCTCCGCGCTGACAGCGGTGCGGGCTCCGGGCGCCGTCAGCCCCTGCTGCTCCGGTCGGAGGCTCGGTCCGCTTTTTCTTCCCCACCGCGTGAATAAGCGCAGACTTTGCCGCGTTCCTATGCGACAGCCTCGGTCGGGGGGTGGGGGAACCCGAACCCGCCATCGCTTGCCCCGGTCTCGCTTGGCGTGACCTTGGGCTTGTTATGCCCAGAAATGGACCTCAGTTTCCCCGTCTGCGACATGCCAGGCACGGTTAGATTGCTCGCCACCGCTGCATCCGAGCTCCGAGCCTCCCTTCTGCAGAAGATCGTCATCCCCGGTGGGGTGCTCGGCACTCGGGACGGGGCTCACATTTTCCGTGCGTGAAGGAGGAGCTGGAGAGGGGGTCCTGCAAACGTGGCCAGAAGGAAGGAAAGGCACAGCAAGGCTCTTTCCTCGTCGGAGCCTTCGGGGCAATCCGAAGTCCATGTTGCCTGCGAAGCTTGTTCAGAGCATCTTCTAGATCGCTCTGGTCTTGCATCAGCAGAGGGAGGAAATTTTATGGCGAGGGGAATCATTGCAATTTGGCAAGTTGTGTCCCATGAGGTCATTCCTGGGATCAGCTCGTTATAACCCGGTCGATGCTTTTGAAGTGTCGCACCGGCACCCTTGGTGAGCTCCGTCTTGAGGTTTTCTGAACTCACAACCATCTGTTGCTTCCTACCCCTTCCCCCAAAAGGGGTAATAAAGGCTGAGTTCTTGGCAATAAACCAGCGTTTTACTTTTGCTTGGCACTTTTTATTTTTGCAAGGCATTCTCACGGGTCTTCTAACAACCTCAGATCAGACAGAGGTGGGGGTATTGTCATTTTACAAATGAGGGAACTAAGGGTCCTAAAGGTTAGTGTTTGCCTCTGGTGTGGAGCTAGTCAGGCTGCCAGACTCTCAAAAAACCCTCTGACCACTGAGGGCCTGGCCATTCTCCTGATAGCCGCGGTCCAGGAGAGACTGGTCTGGAGCCGACTGCTGGGCCTTCCCACTAACATATGTGAAGGCCCGTGTGTGAGTCCGGCTCCGGAGCCAGCACAAGTATCATACCCTCTGTATTTCAGCGAAAAGGATTCCCTCTTTCATGCTGCCGCTCTTGTGGACGTGGTTTAAATATTCGTGTGGCTGTAGCTCAGCGCCTCTGAGTCCGCTGGACCAGGTGCTTTGATAAAAGGCAGCGCTCTTGGTGGGACTTTGGCAAGGACTTTAGGAAACATTTTGTTGTATGAAATTGTGTTCTAAGGAAATGAAACAGTAAGTACATTGGCATTTCCCTTGTATTCTATTGAGGCTTATAGTTTTTATAATTGCGATAAAGAACGTGACCCTGGACAGGTCCTATGCCCCTGTTCTCATATTGATTTTTTTTTTTTTTGCTTTTTGGGTCACACCCGCGATGCTCAGGGTTTACTCCTGGCTCTGCACTCAGGAATTACTCCTGGCAGTACTCGGGGACCATATGGGATGCCGGATTCGAACCCGGGCCGGCTGGCGGCCGCTGCAAGGCAAATGCCCTACCCGCTGGGCTATCGCCCGGCCCGATATCTTGATCTTTTAAGGGTGAACAATGATTGTATCTCTCTCAGAGGGTGTCCAGGACAATAAATGAGATAGAATAAGCCCATAGAATAGTACTCAGTATGTGGTAAAGGGCTGATTTAGGCCTCGTAGCTATTAGTAAGTTAAAAAATCAAATTACTATATTGTTTTAGGTACATAATATAAAACAATAGCTATATTATTTTATATATATAAAACTATATTTTATATATAAAACAATATAGTAATTTTATATGTGTATATATGTATGTGTACATATATGCACACAAACACAGCAATGCTCAGGGTTTTGCACTCAGGAATTGAGTGCAGAGGAATTGAGAACCTGGCTCTGCACACAGGAATTACTCCTGGTGGTGCTTAGGGGACCGTAAGGGATGCTGGGGATCGGACCCAGGTTGACTGTGTGCAAGGCAAAGGTCCTACCCACTGTACTCTCTCTCTCGGCCCTTGTGTTGTATTTTGGTCCTTTGAAGTTATCAGCAAAACATCAGTGCTGTTTACTTAAAGATTTTATTCCAGGATATTCTCTGTGTGAAACTATGAGAAATCAAATACTTCCAAATTTATCAACTGATTGCTCTTTATATTATGACATTGTAATTATGCTGGGTTTTTTTTTCACATTTATGGGAATGGTTTTGTTTTTGTTTTTGGGCCACACCCCTGCTATGCTCCTGGGTTACTCAGGAAACATTTCTGGTGTTGCTCCAGGGTCCATATGGGATACCGGGATTGAAGTTGGGTGAATTGTATGCAAGGTATATACCTTACCTGCTGTACTATTTCTCTGGCCCTGAAAGATATATATTTAAACAAAATTGATTTTAAGTATAAAATGTCCTGAATCTAAAAATTAAAAAATATATTTGAAGCTTGTTATTGAAAATGACAGGTTTTGGTGTTAAAAAATACCAAATACAGTTGAAATTGTTTTACTGAATTAGTTTTTTTTTTTGTTTAATTGTAGACCTCTCAGTACTATTTTATATATATTAAAAAGGTCATAAATCTCATTTTTAAAAAATGTGTTAAAGTGTGTAAATGGAAATCTTAGTGAAAAGCATTACATATATAGTATCTGAAGAATGTACTCTCTTCTGCTTACTAAAAATATATGACTGGGGGGCCAGAGTGATAGTCCAGCGGTAGGACATTTGCCTTGCATGCGGCTGACCCCGATTTGTTTCCTGGCATTCCTTTCGTTTGGTCCCCTGAGCATTGCCATGAGTAATTCCTGAGTGCAGAGCCAAGAGTAATCCCTGAGCATTACTGGTGTGACCCATAAAAGCAAATCACTGTATCACTGTCTTCCCGTTCATCATCGATTTGCTCGAGCGGGCCCCAGTAACATCTCCATATGTCCTGTCTCATGCTAGTAGAGCCCAAGGCATCTGCTTGCTCCAGGAACATAAAGAGCCCCAATCCATTCGGAATGAGGTCTATAATTGTTATTGGTATTTGGCATATATCAAATACAACACGGGTAGCTTGCCAGGCTCTGCCGTGCAGGTAGCATACTCTTGTAGGCACCTCTAAGTCCAGCATTTATTGATGAACCGCGCAGCCGCAAGCGGCCGCGTGAGCCGGGCGCTGATAGGCTGGTCTGCTGGGTGGAGGTCTGACGAGAGAGAAGTCCGGATGTGGAAAATGGAGGCCCTCATGGAGTGGGGGTCTTCTGGCTTGTTGCGAGGCTCTGCTGGGATGGTGGGCCAGGGCTAGAACCCATTATTTATTTATTTATTTGCTTTTGGTGGGCCAGGGTTCTAGCCTGGCCCACCAAAAGCAAATAAATAAATAAATAATGGCTATGCATTCTTTTGGTATCAAGTAATGTGATAATTTCAGATTAGAAAACCTCATTTTAGGGGACAGAGTGATAGTACAGCGGGAGGGCGTTTGCCTTACATGCAGCCGGCGGGTTCAGTCCCCAGCATCCCAGTATGGTTTCCGCCCACACCAGGACTAATTGCTGAGTGCGGAGCCTGGAGTAACCCCTGAGCATCAATGGGTGTGTCCCAAAAAGGCAAAAATAAATAAATAAAACCCACCTCATTTTGCACATCCAGATAAAGTCATATGACAGCATATATTGATTAAAGGAATTGCTTAGTTAGGATTTTTTTTTTTTTTTTTTGGGTCACACCCAGCGATGCTCAAGGGTTTCTCCCAGCTCTGCACTCAGGAATTACTCCTGGTGGTGCTCGGGAACCATATGGGATGCCAGAGATCGGCCGGAGATCGAACCTGGGCGGCATGGGCCGGCGCACAAGCCAAACGCCCTACCCGCTGGGCTATCGCTCCGGCCCCTAGTTAGGAATATTTAACTATTCTTAGGAGGTGTTAAATGCTAAATGACAGTGCCCCATAGTGTTGAATTAGCAAGTATAAATCCAAGGCAGACAGTACAAGCATAAATGTTGATCTATTGAATTGGAAAAACTTAAACTTTATAAATTAGGATATTTTGATAAATGATTTTATAACAAAATTCATTGAAAATTCATAAAAAGGGCTGGAGTGATAGTACAGCAGGTAGGGCGTTGGCCTTGCACACTGCTGACCCGGATTTAGTCCCCGCCATCCCATTATGGTCCCCTGAGCATTGCTGGGTGTGACCCAAAAAGTAAAAAAAAAAAAAAATTGTAAAAGTGTCAAGTTAAAGGGGTAAATATTTGCATCATTTTAAGTTGAAGTCTTAGTAAGTTTTTATTGTGTCCATATAAGAAGGTATGCTCCCGGAAAAGTGACCCAGGCTAAGCAGTTCAAAATAAGTGACATGCAGGTGGTCAGTAACAGAACAGTCCCCACCTTCACCTGTAAATAAAGAAATGTGGTCAAAATGTAATTTTACCATATATTGGTGAAGAGTTCAAGTTTTGTGTGACAGTTAGGTTAGCAGTTTTAGTGGACTAGGCTTTTATATAAAACAAGTTGGTGCTATCAGCTGAAAATAAGTGGATGTAAAATTTTGATACACAATTTTGAGTTCTAAGAACTGGGCCTCCAGTTATAATTGTACTTTCGTACTGAAAATATGGGCAAGGATATTCATTGCAGTATAAGTGATAATTACAAAAAGTTGTTAGTCTGTTAGAAGGCAGTCCTGTTCGTTATGTTGGTTTAGCCGTATGGTAAAGTTGTTGAAAAGAACGAGATACTTGGTGCGTAGCAAGATTCAGGAAACTTGTGATACGGAAAAATAAAGCATTAGTAATTATGACTCATTAGAAAGGAGAGTCTAAAGAGTTCTCAACAGCAGCACTGCGGTATTTTGCTGGGATAATTCTTCGTGAGGTACTGCTCTCTGAATTGAGATTACTTCTAAGATTTGTGGCTGCATTCCTCTGTTCCCATCCCTCTCTCTACCTTTCCCTTTTTTCCTTCAGATACTGGGGTTGGAGTGGAAGGTCAGATGACCCCTTGTGTGCAGGCAAAATCCAACTCTTGGTGAGGATTACTGAGGTAGACAATTGGGCCGCTAGCGCAGAGTAGAAGGCTCAGAAACAAACAACTGCGTTCAGAATGATAGTACAGCAGGTAGGGCATTTGCCTTGCATGTGGCCAACCTGGGTCAGATGAGGCATCCCATAAGGTCCCTCGAGCACTGCCAGGAGTAATTACTGAGTGCAAAGCCAGGAGTAAACCTAAGCACTGCTGGGGTTTACTCCTGGCCAAAAAAAAAAAAAGAAGTAGAACAAACCATATGTATATTTATAAAAACTATTTTTGGGGGCCACACCCAGCAACGCTCAGGGTTACTCCTGGCTCTGTACTCAGGAATTGCTCCTGGCAGAGCTTGGGGGACCATATGGGATGCCGGGATCAACCCAGGTTGGCTGTGTGCAAGGTAAATGCCCTAACCACTGTGCTATGGCTACGCTCAGTAGTTCTACTTATTTTGTATTTTGTTCACACTTGGCCTTGCTTAGGGCTTAATCCTGGCTGTGCTCTCCAGGATCACTATACTATCTCTTTAGCCCCTAACCAGAGTTTTTTTTTAATTGAATCAACATTGCAATAGACCGTTACAAAGCTATCCAGTGTTCCAACACCCATCCTTCCACCAGTGCACATTTCCCAACACCATTGTGTCCTGTTTCCCTTCTACCACCCTACCCTTCCCCAACCTGACTCTAAGGCTGGCAATTTTCTTCTCTCACTTTCTCCTTGTTTGCACATCGTATTTTGCAAAACAAGATATTAAAGGATTATCATGTATATTCCTTTACCTACTTTCCATACTCAGTTCTAATCCAGCATTACTATATACCCAACTATTACTGTCAAATTGGTCCCTTCTATATGTTACCCATTCTCTTGGAATCACCTTTGTGGTAGATTCCAACCCTGGACAAGTCCTCCTGGCCCATTTTGCCTTGGATAGAGTCTCATACAATTACTTAGTATCACACAAATAAATGTAGTCATTCTTTATCTGTCCTTTTCCTTCTGACTAGTTTCACTCAGCATGATACCCTCCAGATCCATCCATTTATAGGCAAATTTCATGACTTCATTTTCTTCTAACAGGAGCATAGTATTCCATTGGATAGATGTACCATAGTTTCTTTATCCAGTCAAAAATAGACAGTACTTAAGGATTAATACTTAATGTGGAAAGCAGAGCTTTAAAAATTTTATGAGAAGATAGAGGTTAACAGAGAAAGGGAACATTCCTTCTAGAAAGCGAATGTATTGGGGCGGAGCGATAGTCCAGCGGGTAGGGCGTTTGCCTTGCACACGGCCAGCCTGTGCCGGCCCAGGTTTGATCCCCAGCATCCCATATGGTTCCCCGAGCACAGCCAGGAGTGATTCCTGAGTGCAGAGCCAGGAGAAACCCCAGAGCATCGCTGGGTGTGACACAAAAAGCGAAAAAAAAAAAAAAGAAAACAAATGTATAAAGTAAGGATTAATGAACTCAAAATAGTGCTTTGAACTTAATCTTGACTTTGTGCTCAGGGATCATTCTTGGCAGTACTGGGGAGCCTGATGGGATGCCAGGGATTGAAACTAGATCAGCGACGTGCAAGGCAAGCACCCTACTTCCTGTAGTATCGCATTTAAAAGGCAACATCAAAAGTAGAAAAGAACAGGACCAGTAATGTACCTGCAGCAAATGCATTCTAGAAAACTAACACATTTTGATTCAGGATGAATGTATTTTATTTTATTTTTTTGCTTTTTTTTTTTTTCCTGTGGGGAGGTCACACCTGGCAGTGCTTGGGGCACCATAGGGGATGCTGATGATCAAACCCAGGCTGGCCACGTGCAAGACAAACACCCTACCCACTGTGCTATCGCTCTGACCCCAGGATGAATGTATTTTAAATATACAATTTCATAAAGGGAAAAGAATATAGATAAAAAGCTTTTCACAGAGAAGAACCTTTGGCCAATAATCCAAAAAATACCTTCTTTGATAAGTAATCAGAAATGTACTAGTTTAAGGGGTCGGAGCAGTAGTAGGACCTTTGCCTTGCATGTGGCCAACCCAGGTTTGACCCCAGCATCCCATAAGTCTCCTGAGTTCTGCCAGGAGTAATTTGTGAGTGCAGGGCTAGGAGTAACACCTGAGCATCTCCAGGAGTGGCCCAAAATGCAAAAAAAAAAAAAAAAAAAAACCACTTTAAGGGCTAAAAAGAAACATAAAGGACAACTTTAAGGAAAAAATTTAAAGAATATGTGTAACAGCACATTCATGCAAAATTGCAAAATTTCAATTACTCTTTATTTGATTATTAAGGTTTGACTTTGTTAAACTCCTAGTTTAAAAGCCAAATTTTCAGACATTTTAGTATTTTTAATGAATAATGAACTTAGAATACTTTTTTTTTTAAAAAACCTGACTGTGATATGTGCTATAGTTTATCTAATATGCCTATCTGTAGTATTTTCAGATACTTGTTCTACATTTCATTACTCGGGGCCCCTTGGGAGCAAGGTCGTCATACTGTTGATTTCCGTGCTGTTTCTCCTGCAGCGTGCAGGAAGGCTGGGGATTGAATCCAGTGCCTTAGTGTGTGTGCTATCATCAGTCTCATCACTAATAAATTTACATCCCCTTAGAATAAGTTTTAAGGGGATTTCATATGCCTGGGAGAATTGTAAATGTAAATCACAAATTGTCCTGCTGTATTGCTTTTTCTGATTTTTTCAATCTTCAGCTTCCAGAAAAGGTTACTTGTAGAATGAACTATACACAGAAGAATTAAGCTCTTTGTTAGGTAGCGTGCATAAAATGATTTTTTTTATTCTTTTAAATTTTTTGCTTGTTTTGCTTTGGTAATCTATCTTGACCCCTCTTAGGAATTTAGTCTATAAGTAGCATCAAAACTCTGAATTGATAACTTGCCTTTTTTTTTTTTTTTTTTTTTTGAGGACCAGGGTGCAATTCTCTAATCACTGGAGAGTTGATCCTTGTTTCTTTCAGTTATGTTAATTCTATACTGCAGTGTCTAAAGATGATTTTTTTTCCTTTCTAAACCACCATTTACAGGTAGCGTTCATCTATAACGCAAGCTGCTCATAATTCCTAATAAGAAACTATCCTTGATTTTCTTAGATTTACGTCCATTATAAGTAATAAGAGGGCCGGAGTGATAGTCGATAGTCCAGCGGGTAGGGCGTTTGCCTTGTGTGCAGCCGACCCGGGTTCCATCCCGGCATCCCATATGGTCCCCCGAGCACCGCCAGGAGTAATTCCTGAGTGCAGAGCCAGGAGAAACCCCTGAGCATTGCCGGGTGTGACCCAAAAAAAAAAAAAAAGTAATAATAGCTTTATATTTGAAGTTGTAAAAATGCAAGGAATCTGGGATATTATTGGTATCTGGGACTGCTGTCTGGGAGTCCTGGTGCTTAGGAAGTTGGCGTTTTCCCCTGTGAAATTCTTCTGACATTCCCTACACAGAAACATGAGTATAAAAGAAAAATGTAAGAAACTCGTTTTCCTGCAAACTTTGAGAATTAAGATATTTTACTTTCTTGAAATTTCAGGTCACTATTGCTTCTTGGGAGTATAATTTTTTTGGGGGAGTATAATTTTAATCAAGGAAGAGTAGTAGAAAATTGTTATTACTAGGATACCCTTGAACTTTGAGGTTGTCATCTCCACATTATTAGCCTGTCTTTCTTTTGTCTGAAAAGTAAACCTCTAAATGTATGTATTGCAATTCACAATGTGTAAAGAGAAGGGAGGGAGGGAGGGGGAGAAAAAGAGAAGGAGGGAGAGAGAGGAGAGAGGAGATAAAGAACCTGTCATAGAGGCAGGCTGGGGGAGGGAGGAGGGAATTGGGGACATGGTGGTGGGAAATGGGCACTGATGAGGCGATGGGTGCTGGAACACTGTATGACCGAAACCCACACATGAACATCTTTGTAATTGTATATCTCACAGTGGTATAATAAAATAATTTTTTTTTAAAAAGTAAGCTTTGGGAGATACTATTAAAATAAAAGGACTTGGGCCTGAGCGATAGCCCAGCGGGTAGGGCGTTGCCTTGTATGCGGCCGGCCTATGCCGGCAGGGTTCGATCCCTGGCATCCCATATGGTCCCCTGAGCACCGCCAAGAGTAATTCCTGAGTGCAGAGCCAGGAGAAACTCCTGAGCATTGCCGGGTGTGACCCAAAAAAGCAAAAAACAAAACAAACAAACAAATAATAAAAAGGACTTGTATAAATTACAGCAAAATTCATAAAGATTAATAGATAGATAAATTTATGCATTTGTGACTAGCAGGCTGACAAACATTACATACAGAATCCTGTCTGATAATTTTCCTTACAATTTTCTTTCTTCTTTTTTTTTTAAAGTATCTTTATTTCATTATTATTATGTTTTTTGCTTTTTGGGTCACACCCGGCAATGCTCAGGGGTTACTCCCTGGCTCTGCACTCAGGAATCACTCCCTGGCGGTGCTTGGGGGACCATATGGGATGCCGGGATCGAACTCGGGCCGGCATAGGCTGGCCGCATGCAAGGCAAACGCCCTACCCGCTGGGCTATCGCCCCCCGCCCCTCCTTTCAATTTTCAGTAGATGTAATTAAAATTAATTTGCTTCAGATTGGGTTCATTTTAAAAATTTTTTTTTTTAATTTTAATTTTCTTTTATTTGCCATTTCTTTCTTTTTATTTTTTTTTTTGCTTTTTTTTTGGGGGGTCACACCCGGCAATGCTCAGGGGTTTCTCCCGCTCCGCACTCAGGAATTACTCCTGGTGGTGCTCAGGGGACCATATGGGATGCCAGGGATCCAACCGGGCCAGCATGGGCCTGCGCGTGCAAGGCAAATGCCCTACCCGCTGGGCTATCGCTCCGGCCCTCTTTCTTTTATTTTATTTCTTTCAGATTGGGTTCATTTTAAAGGTACTTTTTGTTTTACTGTTAGAGAAAGTAAGATTTCATAAGGCACATAGTAACTGAGCTCATCCTATTTCTTTGTTACCATCTATTGGAAAGATTCTTCATGGTAGACCAGGTGATTCTTGGGCAGTGTTGTATATTTCTCTCATCTCCTGTTCACAAATGAGCCAACACATTGGCACAGGATAAATTATAAGTCCATGGGCAAAGTTTTGTTTTTGTTTTTAAATGTGCAGTTGATTGTGAAGTGCCTCCATTGCTGTTTTGATTACATGCTGAATCATGGTGCATATGTTGGAATAGGTAATGTTTACTTTGGAGCTTTGTCAACTTTTCCTTTAGGTTGATTTCTCTGCTTTATTTTACCCTTTTCATAGATTTGTTTCTATGCAGGCTATATTTTATGGTTGCCTTAAAAATTACTCAACTTGGGGCCAGAGCGATAGCCCAGGGGGTAGGGCATTTGCCTTGCACATGGCGGCCTGTGCTGACCCGAGTTCGATTCCCGGCATCCCATATGGTCCCCCAAGCACCGCCAGGAGTAATTCCTGAGTGCAGAGCCAGGAGTAACCCCTGAGCATTGCCGGTGTGACCCAAAAAGCAAAAAAAAAAAAAAAAAAAAAAAATTACTCAACTTGACAGAAATAGTTGCTTGCAGAATGTTTTAGGATCCATAGATCCTACTTTATAGAAAGAACACTTACTTTCTATAAAGCAATAGGATAGATGATACCTACACAGCTACCAACTACAGTATATAAAGTAGTAAATAAGAGTTAAGTGTTTCACCAAGTTCTATAGGTGCGTTGAAGGAATAAACAGGAGATAGTATATCAGGTAGGACACTTTTTTTTGCACGTGACTGACCCGTGTTCTATCCCTGGTATCCCACATGATCCCCTGAGTATTGCCATGTGTGGACAACCAAAACAAAGAAAAAGAAAGAAAAATTGGATCTGTAGGCTAAGTGGATAGGATTTAAACCAGCAGGGATTTTGGAAATTGATAGGGTTATTATTTACCAGCAGAGAGAAGAATATGCACACAATTGCAAGGCAGAAAAAATGGTTTTGTTTAGGAAAGAAGCGGTGTGAAGGGTTGTGAGGAATATTACGGTGGTTTTTTTTTTTTTTTTTTTTTTTTTTTTTTTTTGCTTTTTGGGTCACACCTGGTGATGCTCAGGGGTTACTCCCTGGCTCTGCACTCAGGAATTACTCCTGGCGGTGCTCGGGGGACCGTATGGAATGCTGAGAATCGAACCCGGGCCGGCAAGGGCCGGCCGCGTGCAAGGCAAACGCCCTTACCCACTGGGCTATCGCTCTGGCCCCAGGAATATTACTCTAAAGCAGTTAAATCCTTGAATGCTGGAGAAAAAATACAGATTTTCAGTTGGAAGAATTTTAAAAGCCACTGAGTTGTTTTTAACAGAACCAAAGGCAATTTATTGTGACTTGTAGATGAATCTGGACAAATCTTGAGTTTTTAGACTGCGATTGGTGTCACTTGAAAGGGGACACACGTAGATGTTAGTAGAATTTGGAAGCTTAATGTCAGAGTTTGAGGACATGGAGGACATACCATTAAGAGAATAATGATGGTATCTTTAAATGACATCTGAACCCCCAGTGAGAGCTATTTGAGATGCTCAAATAAGAGACATTGTTAATAATAATCATGTGGAGGTACAACTATATAAATAAGTGGCTGTTTTGTACATAGTAAAAACATAGAAACCCTGGAAAATGTTTATTGTAATTTCACTTAAAATATTTGTCAGAGCAAAGATGGTGCCAGGTACACATTAAACTCTACATCAGTTGCATATGGAATGGAGCGGGAATGACTACTTTGTTTTTGGTTTTCTGAAAGTTAAACAGTAAAACAATAAAAAGCGATAGTAGAAATTCCTTTTTGTTTCATTTAAAAATAAAATGATTTGCTGTTTGAAGAAAACATTAATCTGCAAGAAAAAATAGAACTTGAAGGACATTTCTGAAAAATATACATAGGAAAAAACTGGTTTTGAGCATATGGTTGATCACTCAAATTTAATAAACAGAAAAAAAGCTGGCAGTTTAGTTAGAGGAAAAGAAGGAATTAAGTGACTTCTGGCTTCCACAGAGCTCATAAACATCCTGCTGGGGGCTCAAAGATAACTCAGCAGCTTGCAGCGCATGCTCATACGTGGTGATCCCTGCGTCCGTCTGTCATCACGGTGTCCCTTGAACGTTGCTGAGTGGCCCAGAAACAAAGGAATTCCATTTTATTTATAGTGGACTTTTTTAATGATTATGAAATTATAACACATAATCCTCCAAGATTGAAATCTTGCTAAAACGTGTATTATTACAGACTTGAAGATAATTTGCTAGTTTCCTATTTGGATATAGAGTACTCTTTGGATTACTTTGGAAATTTGAAAATAAGGATTGTGATTGTGATTGAAAAAGTCTTAAAGGTGTTTAACTTTATTCTTCCTTTTTTTTTTTTTTTAGGTATATTTGTATCCAGTATTGTTCTAATCTTGTCACAGCGATCACTTTTCAGATTTTACATGTACAGCTCAGCTTTCCTATTAGCTGCAACGTCAGTGTTGGTAAATTATTATGCTTCTTTGCACATTGACTTCTATGGTGCCTATAACACATCAGGTTTGGGAACTGAGCTGCTTCCTCGAAAAGGGCCCTCCCTCTGGATGGCACTTATAGTTCTACAGCTAGGATTTGGAATTGGATACATCACACTACTCCAGATTCATTCCATCTATTCACAATTAATCATTCTGGATCTCTTGGTTCCTGTAATAGGCTTAATCACAGAGCTTCCATTACACGTCCGAGAGACTTTGTTTTTTACTTCTTTCTTGATTCTCACATTAAATACAGTGCTTGTCTTGGCAGTGAAACTTAGGTGGTTTTATTATTCTACACGATATGTTTATCTCTTAGTGAGGCACATGTACCGAATTTATGGATTACAGCTATTAATGGAGGACACATGGAAGAGGATTCGTTTTCCAGATATACTTCGAGTCTTTTGGCTAACAAGAATTACAGCTCAAGCTACAGTGTTAATGTACATTTTAAGGATGGCCAATGAGACTGATTCCTTCCTTATTTCTTGGGATGACTTCTGGGACCTCATCTGCAATCTTATAATTAGTGGATGTGATTCTACGCTAACTGTCCTGGGGATGAGTGCGGTAATCTCCTCAGTAGCCCATTATTTGGGCCTTGGAATATTGGCCTTTATTGGATCAACTGAAGAAGATGACAGGCGGCTTGGCTTCGTGGCACCTGTTTTATTTTTTATTTTGGCTCTTCAGACTGGTTTAAGTGGGCTGAGACCTGAAGAAAGACTTATTCGCCTCAGTAGAAACATGTGCCTTTTACTAACTGCAGTCCTGCATTTCATCCACGGAATGACAGACCCTGTATTAATGTCTCTCAGTGCCTCTCATGTGTCATCTTTTCGTAGACACTTCCCGTGCTGTTTGTCTCTGCTTGCCTGTTTATTCTTCCTGTCCTACTTAGTTATGTCCTTTGGCACCACTACGCACTAAATACATGGTTGTTTGCAGTTACAGCCTTTTGTGTGGAACTCTGCCTAAAAGTAATAGTTTCTCTTACTGTTTATACCTTATTCATGATTGATGGCTACTATAATGTCCTCTGGGAAAAGCTTGATGATTATGTCTACTATGTTCGTTCAACAGGCAACATTATTGAATTTATATTTGGAGTAGTAATGTTTGGAAATGGGGCTTATACTATGATGTTCGAGTCAGGAAGCAAAATCCGTGCTTGTATGATGTGTCTACATGCATATTTTAACATCTACTTGCAAGCGAAAAATGGCTGGAAGACATTCATGAATCGGAGGACTGCCGTTAAGAAAATTAATTCACTTCCTGAAATAAAAGGGAGCCGCTTGCAAGAAATAGATGATGTCTGTGCAATCTGCTATCATGAGTTTACAACATCTGCTCGTATCACACCATGTAATCATTATTTCCATGCACTTTGCCTTCGGAAATGGCTGTACATTCAAGATACTTGTCCAATGTGCCATCAAAAGTGTACATCGAAGATGATATCAAGGATAATTCAAATATATCTAACAACAATGGGTATATCGCACCCAATGAAAACCCAGAGGAAGCGCCAAGAGAAGCTGCTGCCGCTGCTGCTGAATCCGATAGGGAGTTGAGCGAAGATGACAGTACAGATTATGATGACGATGTGCAGAGGGAAAGAAATGGTGGAGTGGTTCAGCAGACGGGCAATGCAGCTGAAGAACTTAATGATGATACTGACTGATTAAAGTAGCATTTACTAATCAATGAGGTATTGGTTTAAAATTCAGTTCATCCGAAATGGAGTAATGCTTCATTTCAGTGTGTAAACAAGCACAAAAACAGTATCATTGTTGAATCTGTGAATGGTTTTCCGTTTACTGTGATGTGCTACTGTAAATATACCTCTTTAATTACTTCTGGTCTCTTTGGTGACCTATTTAAATTTGTGTACATTATTGTACATAGAATAAAATGTTTTCACTTTTTATGACAAAATTGGAAAAATAGCTTTTTAATCGATATAATGAAAATACGGTGCGTCAACTGTGCCAAAGATTCCTCAAAGTATATAATGTATCTTAACTGGACCCTATTTTTCTGAAAATGGTGGGAGAATAAAAACACAAGTCAGAGGAAGCCTCATTATATCAAGGAAATAAAGTAATTTGACTAGAGATAAAGGCTATATGTAGAGTATTTTATAACTAACAAAGCTTGTCAGAAGTCACTTGAGAGACTTCGAAAATTTGAGAGAACCATTGGAGTTGAGCTGAGTTTGAAAGTTCAGGGACTGTGAGTGTTACACTAAACTTTGGTATTATACCAGATTGTGCTAATGATTTAATTTTGATGTAAATATCAGTATAATTGTTAGCCTTTCTGTGCTTACAGTGTTGACACAAAATTGTCCTTCTGGACTTGTAGCGATTACAAAATAAAATACTTGGAGGTTTCATTGTTTTGAACTAAGACAGCCATTAAATGACATTTTTTAAAATTTTTTATTTTTTGCTTTTTTTGGTCACACTAGGCAATGCTCAGGGGTTTCTCCTGGCTCTGTACTCAGGAATTACTCCTGGCAGTGCTTGGGGGACCATATGGGATGCCGGGGATCGAACCCAGGCCAGCGCAGGCCGGCCGTGCAAGATAAACGCCCTACCCGCTGGGCTATCGCTCTGGCCCATTAAATGACATTTTAAAAGCTGGTTCTGACTTTAAAAATGAGGGAGATGGTGTGCAGTGACATATAATACAAAACCTCTTCAGATTCATTCCAAAGAATTCCTTTATTTAAATACAGTGTCTTTTACCATGAAATCTTGCATACATGATGGGAAGTACATATGTCAATTACATGTCAGGAAAAAATATTTTAATGGTGTTGTTATATAGTGTATTGGCTAGTTCCAAAGGATCCTCATCTCTCACTGCTGACATAATCTCCAGTATTTGACTAAAAAGAAAAAAGATGATTAAATTTGCAAGTGCATACTCTGATTTAGATATTCTTTTTTTAATAAAGATAAGTGCTAAAAACTGTTCAGCTTCATGTGGGGTGACAGTGCATTGAGTAAGGCATGTGGTTGAACCTGGGTTCAATCCTGAGCACCACATACAAACCCTCTCCCTGAGCACCGCTGGTGTGGCCCAGAACCCAAAATAAACTCCAGCTTCACTGGTACTTCCAGCAGTATCAACTGGAGTTAGAATATTTTAAACAGAGTAGTTGACATTTTGGGGATTGCCTTGCATATAGTTAGGAAAAAATCCATTTTAATTGTATTTAAAATAAATCATAAAGCCAGGCACTATTATGTGTACAATTAAGGGATAAACTCATGGAAATGAAGACCATGTACACTAGTTCAACAAAGGAAAAGCCCAACCTGTTCTTATAAAGGAAGTATGTTTCCCATGTTGTTTGGGTTTCACTTGATTGTGTACATGTACATTTGATTCAGTATAGATCGATCCCTATGAGTAGCAAAGTCTGAAAGCCACCAGCTGCTCAGAGAGTAAGAAGTTGCTGCAATGTTAACAAGGTGACAGCAAGGGAAGGTGGAAATTACTCAACATAGTGTGTGCCATGGAGCCAGAGCTCAGAGGGCACTTTCTCCTATATTGTTTAGAACAGCCCAGGCTCCATCAGCTAGAATGTAAGACTCAGTCTTGTTTTCTAGTGTGCATATATAAGAATATACATGAATCAGAAAATTGTAAAAGCAAACATTGAAATATTTATAGTTTACGTTGTTTGTGGGTTTCCCTTTTAAAAAACTTTATTTTGGGCCTACAATACTATAAATAATGGTTTTGTTTGGACATAATTCAGCACCATACCCATCATCAGTGTACCCTTCTCTCCCCACACTCTCACCTGTGAGTGTCAGTTACCCTGTGATGTTGCCTCTGAATTTTGTTCTTGCCTTACTGAGTCTTTTAAGAAGTCTGTATCTATCCCTTTCATTCTGACTAACTTTACTCAGCATGATATTCTTTATTTAGTCCTTTGTGGATTTTGTAAGACATAGTACAACACCTAAGTAGCTTGCTTGCCTTGCATGCAACTGGCCCAGATTTTATCTCCAGCATCCCCAAGTACTGCAGGAATAAGTCTTGAGCATAGCCAGATGTCCAGAAACAAGAAAGTAGTATTGGAGATTAAAATTTTTGGCTTGATTTGGCTTTCGTTTGGGCGACTGGCTCTGCCAAGGAATCCTGGTGGTACTTGGGGAGCCACATGCAAAGACCGTACCAACTGTACTTTCTCTGGACCCGGAGGTTAGAAAGTTTTCATCTATTACAGCAACACGAAAGCTGTTATATTTATGAAACCACCTACATTTTACATTTTTAATCTGAAATCAATTCTGTTAATTCTTAAATTGGCACGAACGTTCGATTGGGGGGACCAGAGTAATAATCGAGAGAGTAAGGTTCTGTACACAGCCAACCCTGCTTGGATCCCAAACATTGCCAAGACTAATCCCTGAGCACATCTGGGTGTTGTCCAACCCTCCCCGTTCATCCCCCAAATTCAGTTTGCTTAGCTGGGAAGGTAGCATATGCCTTGCCTGAGTTTGATCTTTAGCACACAGCATTCATCCATCCCCAGCCAGTGTAGTTTCTATAAAAAAGCGAGACAACAAAAACATGCCAAGAAATTGTAGAATTTTCCTCTTAGTAATTACTCAAGAAGTTAGGGGCCAGAGTCATAGTACAGTGGGTAGGGTGTTTGCCTTGCAAAAGGCTGACGGCGTCCGTACCAGGCATCCCTTATGGTAGCCAAGCACCGACAGGAGTAATTCCTGAGTACAGAACCAGAAGTAAGCCCTCAGTGAGCACCCTCTGGTGTGGCCCTAAAGCCAGAAAAAAGAAAAAGCCAAAGGTAGGGAACATAGAATACAGTCTTGCATTTGGTCAAGCCCAGGTTCAAGCAAGCCCCAGCACCCTGATGATCCCTGCACTGCCAGGCGTGAAGACAACCCACAAGAGTTGGAGTTCTATGGACAAAGTACACATCAAGTGACTCCTGTCACCATAGATATATATCACTTGTCTTCCCGTTCATCGGTATGCTCAGGGGGACCAGTAAGTATCCATTCATTGGGAATGAGGTCCATTGTTACTGTTACTGTTTTTGGCATATCAAATACACCATGGGCAGCTTGCCAGGCTCTGCCGTGGCTCTGGGTTCAGCCCAGGGAGCCCAGTATATATATATATATATATATATATATATATATATATATATATATATATATATATATATATATATATATATATATATTTCTGATAACTAGTTCCAGCTTTTTTAAAAAAAGGCCGGCTACTTTTCCTGCTGGATTCCTGATAAGATCTTTGTTTTTGGCTCATACCCTTCTGTGCTCAGGGCTTGTTTACTCTAGGCTGGGCTGGGGGTGGGGGCTGAGATCAGTAGTGTGCAAGGCAAAGTGCTATATATAATCCTCCTGCCCTGAATCTAAACTACTAAGGTTCATTTTCGATAACCCTCTAAGCCTGGCCTCACTTTCCCTCCTTCCTAGACTTTACACGTTCTCCAGTACCCTACATTCTGCCACACTGAAAATCATTGTTCCCCAGTGCAGCTAAGCCCGTCTGCCTGCCGCCTACCTTTGCTCAAGGATTTTGTTTGGGTTTGGCAGACCTCCCAAGTGAAATGTCATCTTAGTTAAACTCCTTATTTCTCTTCAGGGTAGAAAAGTGGCTGTGCCCCATGGTTCCAGGCTTACATTCCAGAAATTTGCATGCTGACTTCTCAGATGCTTTATTCAAAGGGCTGGTACAATGTGCCTACTCTTCTGGTGGAGGGACTGAGAGCAGGGCCTGTTCTAATGCATCTGAGTTATCTTAGTTGGTAGCTTTCCTCACAGGGAAGAGGAGCTCCGAATTGTTGCAAAGGAACTTAAAATCTTGGGAGAAAAGAGAATTGAAACTGCTAATACGTGGAATTTGAAATGTATGTCTTTGTAAGTAGGGAATAAATTTTAAGTAGCATGAGACTGGAAGCATGGGTATTTTTTACCTTTTGCTGTGTATTTTTTAGGATGGCAGTGCCGGGGGCTTACTCCTGGCTCTGCACTCAGGGACCACTCTAGGTAGTGCTTGGGTGCCATATAGGGTGCTGAGGATCAAACCTACATTGGCCACATGTAAGGGAAATGCCTTGCCTGCTATTACTCTTTGCTCACGAGCATGAGTATTAGAGTATAGTGACCTAATTTTTCTTTCCTTCCATACATTTTATTTACTGATATTTGGGCCACACCCAACGATGCTTAGGGGTTACTCCTGGCCCTGCACTCTGGGATCATTCCTGGTGGTTTTGGGTGACCATATGGGATGCCAGAGATTTAACTGGGTGGACTGCATGCAAGTCAAGTGCCCTACCTGCTGTACTATCATTCCAGTCTGGCATGGGTGTTTTTAAATAAAAAATCTTACTGGTTTACTATTGGTTTACAAGAAAACATTGGTTATTATTACCATTGTTATTATTTATTTTGCTTTTTTGGGGTTATACCCAGCGATACTCGGGGATCTTTTTTTCCATTTTGGGTCACATCTGGCAATGCTCAGGGGTCATTCCTGGCTCTGCTTTCAGGAATTAATCCTGGCAGTGGAGTAACTCAGGGGACCATAAGGGATGTGGGATTGAACCTGGGTCAGCCGCATGCAAGGCAAACACCTTAACCTGCTGTGCTGTTGCTCTGGCCCTGACATTGGGTTATATTTGAAATAACACTTAAGTTTGCGAATGTTGTTTTTTTCCTAAGATATCCTAATCAGAACTGCTATTTATGATGGCTGCTGAGATTCAAGCCTTCTTGGTTCTTACACTGGTATTTTGAAATACCTGGAAATGTTCTGCAAATGTGTAGCTCGAACCAACTGCTATGCTTCAGACTAAGGCAGTATAAGAAATGGATGTGGACACACTAACTGCTGATAAAACATCAGCTTTTAGTTCTTAATCCTCTGGAGAATTAGAAATACTATCTTGTGACTAAATTATCAAGTACCTACAGCTTATAAAAATAATGGGGTCAGGCCAGGCCGTGCGTGCGTGAGGCCCTGGGTCTGATTTAAATTATGGGTCTGGAAGGCCAGAGAGTACAACAGGCAGGGCACTTGCTGTTCACGCAGCTGACCAGAGTTCAGTCATCGGCACCCCACATGGTTCCCCAATCTCTGCCAGGAGTGATCTTTGAGCATCACCAATGTGGCCCCCTAAAAAAAAAAAAGACCTAGGGATCTGGGGATGCAGCTCAATAGTAGAGCACTTGCCTGCATACGCGAGGTCTGAATTTGATTTCCAGCAGCACATAGCAAAAGGCTAGGGAAATAGATCAGTGGTCAGGGTGCCTGCCTTGCATGCCTAGAGGGCTTGGCTTGTTCTTTGACATACCTGGTTTCCAGACATCAGCAGTTGTGGTTCTGGTGGCCCCCCAGCAACAAGGAGCACTGTACTGTTGGCCCCATCAGAGAACTGCCTGTACTGGTTGGCCTAGTACTGCTGGGAGTGGCCCTGGGGCCCTAAGCACTGCTTGGAAGGGCCCCCCCCACCGCCCCATCCATCCAAATTTAAGAAAATCGGATGATGGTTCCTGCCTGCGAGAATAAAAGAAATGGGGTAATGTGTTCATTAAAGGGACAGAACACAACTCCTTGTGGGTCATGACACTGCAGCTCCTTGGCAGATCAGCATAGCAGCAAGCCCCACTTCTCACCTGTGCTACACAGAATGAAAAATGATTCCAAAATGGTGGATTTTTAAGAACAAAATTCTATAAAGTCCTGCCCTTTGGGGAAGGGATGTGGCAAAGGATATTCTATAATTTCCTTTTGTTCAGAGGCTTAAAAAAACGTTGTTAGGCAGGTTTATTAAGGTGGTTGAATCACTTAAGATAGGAGACCATGAAAAGGTCTAAGATTGCAGTTTTATAACTACCAGCAGGGAAACTGCATGAGAACAAAACTTAAGTAAGAAAGGAGGTTTTATGGTATCCTTTCAGATCTTTTCCCTGTTACGTAAAATGACACATGACCTGAACAACTTCTCACCGATGTAAGAAAACGCTGGCTTAAGAGGCCATGAAGAAGAAAAGAGAAGTCTGGTGTAAATTCCTCAAAATCACTGCTTTAAAATGAAGGCCTTTGATCTGAATTTACTTGATTGCATTCAACATCAATTCCCTCCTTCATTTTGTAAGTGGTATCTTAGAAAATGACTTGAATGTTTTGTAAGACTTACATTATATGGCAGGGTTCATTTCTGTCCTTTAAACAATGCCCATGTTCCCATTTCTTTTTTGGTAGGAAAGGAGGTTTTTATGTACTTTGATCCAGCATGCGTACTTTTGACTCCACACCATGGTGCATCTATAGTTAAGTAAAGAAACAAGTAACATTTTCAAGTTAATGGATTTTTTTTTTTGTGTGTGTGAATGTTACCAAACTAGTAGATAACCTCTGAAAAATAAGCAATGATTCTCTTCAAAAAGCAATGACTCAGATCTAAGAAAAAATACAAGGTAAAACTTAAATTGTACAAAATCTTGAAATGCTTTACTACCCTCAACTTTATTCTTTTTTTCTGCATTGATGTGTATATGGCAAGCTTTATAATCTAACATTCCATTTTACCTTAAATCTATGTTATAAATTCTATGTTAGCTTAAATCTAACAGGAAAATATTTCAATTAAACTTTCATTTGCTGGGGCCAGAGCAATAGTCCAGTGGTTAGGGCGTTTGCCTTGCATGCAGCCAGCCTGTGCCAGCCCAGGTTTGATCCCTGGCATCCCATATGGTCCCCCAAGCACCGCCAAGAGTGATTCCTGAGTGCAGAGCCAGGAGTAACCCCTGAGCATTGCCGGGTGTGACCCAAAAAAGCAAAGTAAATAAATAAATAAATAAAATAAACATTCATTTGCTTCTACTGGACCTTAAAAGTAGCTTTGGTACTAACACTGCACACCTATTTAGTGAATTGTAATTGCTTGCACATCTAACAAGTATTTTGTTTTCAGGACTCTCCTAATTTCTTAAGAATGCTGCATCTTTATTTTTTTTTCTTTTTGGGTCGCACCGCAATACTCAGGGGTTACTCCTGGCTCTGCTCAGGAAATCACTCCTGGCTGGGACCATATGGGATGCCAACGAAACCGGCCGGCTGCGTGCAAGGCAAATGCCCTACCAGCTGTGCTATCGCTTGGGCCCCAGAATGCTGAGTTTTGACTTAACTAACGTCCATGTATAGAGGAGGGCGTTGAGTTTCAAGCCAAGATAAAATTTCTACTCCTAGTGCACATGCTGCCTGAGCCCATGTGCTGCTGGAGCCCACGTGTGGTGCCCGTGCACGTGTGTCGCCTGCATCTTCCCTCTTGAGATGTGTACTCACTCACACTCTCTCTCTCTCTCTCTCTCTCTCTCTCTCTCTCTCTCTCTCTCTCTCTCTCACTTTCCCTCCCTCCTCGCCCTTCCTAAAACCTCCATAATAAAATCTATTTTACTTCACTGCTTGTCTACTCCTAAAAAATTCTTTTTCTACAAGGAAGACAGGAACCCTGAGGAAACCCTGGGTAAGGTCTCGGACTGACTTGCCTTTTATCAGTCCTAAGCCTGCCCAGCGGGTCCCGGGTGGCAGAGGCGGCTGGGGAGAAAGTGACCATCTCTCTCCTTCCTGCCTCACAAAGCCACCCGTGAGGCCCACCTACATCATTTTGGCTACCGCAGCAGGACGTTGCAGTGAAGAGTTTCCCCAGAAAGAGGTAATCTGCTGATACGGACAGAAAACCCAGCAGGAACAGAGGTCTAGAAAAGGAAATTTTCAAAGAAGACCACTCCCAAAATCTCCCCTTGGCAACGGCCCTAGCAACGAACCTTAACCTAGGTTGAAGCCCCATATGGGAGTAGCTTGGGAAGAAATCCATAAAAGCTGTCTTGACCAAAGGACTGTGCGCATATGCTTCCTGAGCCCATGTGCTACTGAGCCCACATGGCCGAGCAAGCATATGTGGTGCCTGCATCTCCCTCTTAGATATGTACTCTCACTTTCCCCTCCTCCTCCCCTGTCCTAAAACCTCCATAATAAAATCTGTTTTACTTCACTGCTTAAAAAAAAAATTCTACTTATAGTTGATTTACTTAAAGAAGCAGTAATGGATTAACTTCTAAAGCACTGATTAACCCTATTTGATTTTTTAAAAATTCACTTTGAGGGGCCAAAGCAATAGCACGGTGGGTAGGGCATTTGCCTTGCACGCGGCTGGCCCAGTTTCCATTCCCCGCATCCCATATGGTTCCCGAGCAAGGCCAGGAGTAATTCCTGAGTGTAGAGCCAGGAGTAACCCCTGAACATTGCTGGGTGTGACCCAAAAAGAAAGACAAACAAATAAACAAACAAACAAAAAATTCACTTTGAGTATTTGGTAGAAGAATCTTGAAAGATGCTATGGATAGAAAAAGTAGTTTTGGAATTCTGAGTTAAAACACTAGGTTAAGAACCCTGTTCAAGGAACCTTATTTTTAAGAGTATAATAAGAACCTTATTTTTAAGAGTAAAAATAAGGAACCTTATTTTTAAGAGTATATGAAGAGTATAACTTTCAAAATGGAAAGAAATACCTGTATAAACATTTTTCATTTACTAGAATCTTTAGAGTCTTCTGAAAGTTAATTGTTCAGGTTGCGCATTGCAGTTTAAAATGAAAGTTAAAGGGGCCGGAGCGATAGTCCAGCAGGTAGGGCATTTGCCTTGCCGCGGCCAGCTCATGCCGGCCTGGGTTCGATCCCTAGCATCCCATATGGCCCCCGAGCACCGCCAGGAGTAATTCCTGAGTGCAGAGCCAGGAGAAACCCCTGAGCATTGCCGGTTTGTAACCCAAAAAAGCCAAAAATAAATAAATAAATAAATAAATAAATAAATAAATGAAAGTTAAAGTTTTTCTCTTTTCTGGTAAGCTCTGAGAAGAAAATCATAGTTCTAAAAACAAACTTACCTGTTTCAATCATTAGTTTTTCAGTGGGTATTGACTTCAGAACTTCCAAATTAGCCTCCGTTTTCAATGAGCTTAAAAACAAAAAAATTGGATATATATATTTGAAAGTAAATTGTAATAAAAACTTTTTCCATATTATAAATTCATCTGAAAATGTATTACAAAATTAACTCAAAATACCTAAATAAAACTTCAGTTAGTCAAACTGACAGGATATCATAAAAGTAGAAAGTATTCTTACAGAATCCAGAGTAAGATCTGTTCCAGCTATATCCTAACTTTAAAGGGATGCATGTTTTTGTTGCTTTTATTCTATGTAAAAATTTACCTTTTTAAGATAATTTCTTTTGGGAGCTTAGATAATAGTATAATGAATAGAGTGCCTTGCATGCGGCTGGCCCCAGGTTCAATCCTCAGCACTTTTTACAGTCCCCAGTGACCCTTAAGCACAGAGTCAGAAGTCAGTCCTGAGCACAGCTGAATAAAAACAAATAAAAAAATTGGGGGCTGGAGCGATAGTCCAGTGGGTAGGGCATTTGCCTTGCACATGGCGGCCCATGCCGGCCCTGGTTCAATCCCGGCATCCCATGTGGTCCCCGAGCACCGCCAGGAGTAATTCCTGAGTGCAGAGCCAGGAAAAACCCTGAGCATTGCTGGGTGTGATCCAAAAAAGCAAAAAAAAAAAAAAAATTGCCTTTGTATAATTAGCAATAATTAAGAGGATTTCATGAGGCTGTTTGAAGGAATAGCAAATTCCTTTCTAGGCCAAATACTGGTTAAAAAGCGGCCCGGGTTCGATCCCCGGCATCCCATATGGTCCCCGAGCATCGCCAGGAGTAATTCCTGAGTGCAGAGTCAGGAGTAACCCCTGAGCACGCCGGTGTGACCCAAAAAAAAAAGCAAAAAAAAAAAAAAAAAGTCAGTATTAGACAAAATCTCATGGCCAGAATTAACTTTAACACATATTTAATAAAGTATAAAACAAAAAGCTAGCTAGAAGCATTTTCATTCTAATTCTATTAAAGGCCCTTTTCCCTACCCCCCAAACTGAAAATGCTTAGGATTTTCTGTTATGAAACTATTATAAAAACTCTAATTATATGGACATAGGGATGGATCAAAGGGCTAGTATACATATTTTCATGCATGAGGCCCATGTTTGATCCCCAGTCCAGCATGGTTTTCCAGAGCCATGTTAGGAAGTAGCATCCAAGCATGGCAGGAGGGTCTGAAATCATTGTGCCCCTCTCTCCCCTCCCCCAAATATCCCAAATTAAAAATTTTCTATCTAGGGCATGGGAAAGTGGGGCCATGCCTGGCAGTGCTGAGGGCTTACTCCTGACTGTGGTTTTGGTTCTGGTTTTCTCTTGATTAATAAATAGGCGAAATCTTGGCCATACTGAATAGTTCCATTTTCTTGAAAATTCTTTTCCTCCCAGTGTAAATCTTGCTGTTTTCATGCCGTATGCATGGGAGGGGATAAGAAGAGTGATATCTTTATGCAGGTTTACAATAACTATTTTAGTCTTATTTTTTCAGTAGTGAAAATAATGGATGAAACCACCCACATTATTTATTAAATAAAAGACACCTGCATGTTTCTGATGGAGATAGCAGAAAGTGAATGGTGAAATGGCAAGTGACCTGCATTTTAGTGCTAAGTATCTTCCTGAAGAAAGATACTGCAGGCAAGTGAACTAAATCATCTGTGAGAGTTCTCAGCTCTGGTCCTCAAACAGGCTGGGATGAGCCAGGCACTGTGCTGGATGATGGGAGCGTCAGGGCATAACGAGTGCCCACGTCGCTGTCAGTGAGTGCAGCAGAACAAGATCTTCTGGACAGGGAGACCACAGCATCTGGGGAGCCTCGGCCAGGAGACCGGACCCAAGGCCTGCTGATGGAGACTGAGCACCACCCCAGCAAGATTTAGGGTCAGCCCTTGCTAGTGCAAGTGCACTTAATCTTAGGCACCCAAAGAAGGGCAAAGAAATCTCTTCCAATCCACCGTCCTGCATAATGCAAATACTCTGATGAAGCCACACCCTGTTTGTCCCCCCACTGGAATCAGAGGACCCTTTTCTGGAGAAATGAAATCAATAGAGGAGATCTGGATAAGCCCCATGAAGGCCAAACCATCTTCCCACAGAGCCTGACTGACTGCTCCTCCTTTTGGGGCCCACTTGGTGGGGCTTGAGGGTCCCGGCTTGAGGGTCCCTCCCAGCTGTGCTCTGGGACCACACTGGGGGGGGGCGGTGTTGAACTGGGGCCTCCAAAATGCACAGAATCCACTCCTGAACTACAAGTTATCTCCCTGGCTTCCCAAACTGCTTTTTATCCTATTTCTAATTTTTTGAAAATACACAAGGTGGAAAAATTGCTTGATGGTTAAAGAAAGGCACCATCATGATAGAAACAAAACAAGAAACTCAGTATCAGAACTATTTTATAACAGACAACCTAGCTTCAAAACAAAACATTGATTCCTAATTTTAGAGCGCCAGTAGGTGCGGCATCTGCCAAAAGCAGATAAAGGCAGAAAAAAGCTTTCAGGACGGCATGAACCCTGAAGTGCCATTGTCACACCTGAAACCTTGGGGCGGGAGCAACATGCACAAAAAGCGGAAGCGCATGCCTGAACTGGAGCGCCCCCAGTTCAGTCCCAGTACCACTGGGGACAGCCCTGTAGACCTGGCACTGCTGGGTCTGAGCAAGAACTTGTCCAGTGCACACGGTGTGGCCAAGTACTGTCAAGCATGGCCCACAGATCTCCTGAGCACTGATTGGGAGATATCCCGCCCACCAAAATTGGTTGGATAACTAAAAAATAGAAAAGAATTGTGTTTTAAAAACTAAAAGTCATATAAAAAAAAGTCAGCCTGTATCTAAAAGTCAAGGAAATAAAGCACACATAAAACTGAGAAAAGTTCTCACACTGACAAAAGCTGAAAGGGTAATGGAGCCCACAATGAAGTAAGCCAGACAACCATGATGGAAGCTAAGACCAGAAATGAAGATTCAGACCTTCCCTGGGAGAAAAGCAGGCCACAGGGAAGGGCCTGGGACCAGAAAAGCAGCAGACTTAGCATTACCACTGGAACACAGCAGTGGAATTATAAATTCTCAGAGAAAGTAACCTCTGAGTGAGCGTTTATGCCTAGAAAGAGTACCATATGTTTTTTTTTCAATTAACAACCTGAACAAAATTCCAAGAGTAAGAACAGCATACATTCATTTTCAAATGTGTTACATTCCAATAAAACAATACAGGGAATTGTTTTATTGACCAGAGAATTCTAGCCCAGACAAGGACACTAGGGTCAAGAGCAAGCAGAAAGGGGATGGGTCCGAAATTCATGCAACTATCAGAAACAGGTTTCCTCTGATGTGAAAAATGAAGACCATCTACTGAGCTATGGTAAAGTGTTTAAGGCTGAAGGTCTGAAGACAGATAATAAAAACATGAGCCACTTTATTCCAGGAAAATATGAAAGCATTTTACAAACCATTTGGCACAGCAACCAATACTTGCATAGAGATGAAAACGCTGAGTGTGCACACAACCAAAGGTTGTGAAATAACTATATTGCATGGGGCGGGGAGGGGAGACTGGGACAGAAAGATATCAGTGCTCAGCTGGAGATGTAGCTCAACAGCAGTGTTTGACTGGGAGATATGAGGCCCTGGGTTCTCTGTCAGGGCAAGCACTAACAAACACAAACAAAAAGGAACATGAATGTGCTCAGATTTCAAAGAGCAATACTATACACCAACACTCGCCCCTCATGTCACTTCTTAAGATTGACTTTTTTTTTTTTTTTTTTTTGGGTCACACCCAGTGATGCTCAGGGTTTTCTCCTGGCTCTGCACTCAGGAATTACTCCTGGCGGTGCTCGGGGACCATATGGGATGCCAGGGATCGAACCCGGGCGGCATGGGCGGCCACGTGCAAGGCAAACACCCTACCCGCTGGGCTGTCGCTCCGGCCCCAAGATTGACTTTTTTGGGCTGGAACAATGGTATAGTGGGTAGGGTACTCCCCAGCATACAGATCTTGGGTCAATCCTGATATCCCAGATAGTCCCCCAAACTATCCAGGAGTGCTCCTTGAAGCCGGAGCCAGGAGTAAGCCCTAGAGCACTACTGTGTGGCCTTCCCTAAGTCAAAAAGAATCAAAAGTGACATGAATCTAGTAAAATAAAGATTTTTAAAGATATGGAAGACTGTGAATGCATACAATCAAGGTTCTAGCAATTAAGATGTGGATACATTTGAAGACCATGATTTTCCCTGCCAGACAATTCATTTGTTGTTTTACTTTTTTAATTCCAATCTAAAGTCAGCTATACAAGTTAATTATCAAAAATTAAAAATAAACATATGGGGCCGGAGAGATAGTCACTTGATCACCTGACATCCCGTTATTCATCGATTTGCTCGAGCGGGCAGCAATAATATTTCCATTTGACCCTATCATGAGCCAGTGTAGCCCAATGACATCTGGTTGTTTCAGGAATGTGAAGAGCCTCGAACTGTTTGTTCAGGGTCTTGACAAGGAAGTAGAGGGGTGGAAATGCTTGCTTTGCAGAGGGCTGACCCCAGTTCGAATCCCTAGTACTCCATATGATCCAGGCACCTCAGTGTGTGGTTTCTCCCCCAAACAACAAATGAAAAAATGAGAATGGGGCTGTCCAATGGGTAGGGTGTTTGCCTTGCAAGTGCCGGACCTAGATTTGGTGTCCAGCATCCCATTTGGATCCTGACCATTGCTAGGAGTAATCTCTGAGTGTAGAGCCAGGAGTAACCCTAAGCATTGCTGGTGTGCCCCACACACACAAATTTTTTTTTTTTTGAGAATGACTGGAGAATTCTGTGTGGGTAGGAATTCATCCCCAGTGACTCACGGCCCCAAGCTCTGACAGCAATGATCCTAAAAGGAAATACTGTGTGTGCATAAGAAGCATTTAGAGCATTTAAATAGGTCTAAATTTTACAGCAAATAAGCAATATCATGGTATTGTCATGAGGATATTTTAATAAAAGGACTATCAAAAAAGTAACACTAAGTAGAAAAGAAAGTCTTATCACCTAATGAGCTAAACCGTAGTCCTGAGAACTACTTTGTGTGGGCTATGTAGCTCACCCTACCATGAGACACTGCACTGAATAGGTATGTGCATGAAATGCAGTGAACACGTATGCAACTTAAAGATAAAGGAGCCCAAGAGCACAGCAGATTAGGCACTTGCCTTGCACAGGCTGACTGGGGATTGATCCCTGGCACAGTATACGGTCCCCTGGGTCCCCAGCAGGGATTTCTGAACACAGAGCCAGGATACAGCTGACTGTGGCCCCAGACCCCAGAAATTAAGATTAAATTTAAATAATGAGTAAGTAATCAGAGAAAAACTTCACTGCCAATGAAAAGCAAGCTGATGACCTCAATATAAGGCCACCTTCCACTCCTCGGACACAGGCTAGTCTATTACAACATTTCCAGCTTTCCACTGTAACACACAAGTTAACTGCTGACAAAAATCAATGAAAGTATCAGGCCAACATCAAAACAAAATAAAACTTCAATAAGAAAATTTTAAATACTGGTTTCTCATTCTGGAGAAAACTTAGTTCACTCTCTTTGGAACACCTCTCTCTTCCACCTTTCTAAAGTGAGTTCCTTAATTAAAATATTTCACTTTACTAAAAAGCAACTTTTCAGTGTAAAGCAATTTATGATATTTGTTTAATATGTAAAATTTAAAAAAAATTAAGAACCTACCAACCATTAAATCCTATATAGAGATCTAAATCAAGCAAAGCAGCTGCAGCTTCCTTGGAACCGTCAAATGAATGCACCTAAGGACAAAGAGGTATAATTTTTATCATTACAAAAATTACTGTTTCAGATACAAACAACATTAACAGAACTTTGAAAACAAAGGTACAGATGTAGGCTGGAGCCATAGTATAGCAGGTAGGGCGTTTCCCTTGTGTACAGCTAACCTGAGTTTGATCCCAAGCACCCGGTACATTCCTCTGAGTCTGCCAGGAGTGATCCTTGAGCACAGAGCCAGGAGTAAGCCCTAAGGACTTCCGGGTGTGGTTCAAAAACAACAGAAAGTCCAGATGCAGGGGTTGAGGATGTGTCAAGTGAGAGTGAGTGCCTGGCATGTTCCGAGCCTGGGTTGGGCTCCTGTTACCACATGCCCCCTGCCCTGCGGCATTCCCAGGTCTGAACACCAAATTACTAGGCAAAAGTTAGAAATGTCATAAAACTATACAATATATACATGTGTATATTTACACACACACATACATACATGGGGCAGAGGGGAGGCAGTGCTGCTCCCACATGTTCTGCCACTGAGCCACATCCCTGTCCTATGAAATAGTTTTAAAGGGTGTTCAGTGTTTCCACTAGGAGGTGTAATAGGAGAAAGTCTCAAGAAAAAGTGACATGTTGTAAAATTTATGAAAAGGCTGTGCGAACACTACTATAAAAATGTAAGTGAGGGACCGAGCGATAGTCCAGTGGGTAGGGCGTTTGCCTTTGGCGCAGCCGAACTGGGTTCGATCCCCGGCATCCCATAAGGTCCCCGAGCACTGCCAGGAGTAATTCCTGAGTGCAGAGCCAGGAGTAACCCCTGAGCATCACTGGGTGTGACCCAAAAAGCAAAAATAAATAAATGATTGGGGTGCAGCGCTAATACAGGGGGTCAGGGCCCATAGTTTGCATGTGCCAACCTGGGGATGATCCCTGGCACCATTTGAAGCCACCATGCACAGCAAGGATGGCTCTGGAGGGCCCTGGTACCATGATCTCAGGCCTGAGCCAAAGGCCTGTTGACTAAAAAATCACTGGGACTCCTGAGTGGTTGGGTGTCCCCACAAAATATGTTATGCGCAAAATACTACTGATTCACAAGCCAAAAGGACTTCTGGAGCTTTTTCTCATTCTAAGATAGGGGATTTAGCACACAGTGCTTCCCATTTGGAACATGTTTATGCAACCAAAACAGTAACAGCTCCTTTAATAACACCCAACAGGAGATGTTTCCTTAATACTGAATCTGGAGAGTCTGAATACCTGCGGGATAGCATTTCCTCACAGTCAAGTGTTTACAGAGCTGCCCAAAGTGTTGCTCCACCCGTCCCACGCCCCTTTGCAGGATTCTAGCTGAGCAAAAACCAGCCTTCACTAACACTGACAACTATATGACTCCATAAATCACTTCAGAAAAGTAATCTTGAGGTCCAATCAAAGGATTGGATCACATGCTTTGCAGGCATGAGCCCCAGGTTTAATTCCAGATAGCACAGGCCCACCAGCCCTCAGGGCAGCTCCTGAGCATTAAGCTACTATGAGTAGTCCCCAGCATCACCAGGTGTGGCCCAACAAAGAAAATTGTTATTCTTTATATGGTAGTCACTTTTTAAAAAATAAAAATCACACATGTGGGTTGAATTTGTTTTGTTATTGTTGTCATTTTAACTTACAGAATCATCCAAGTAATCTCTTACTTAGAAATCAAGCAAACTGGCTGGGAGCTGGAGACAGGTATTAAGGTGCTATCAGTATTTGAAGGCTGTTAATGACTATCTTAATTGGCAAGTACATTTCATTCCTAAGAGATATGCTGCAGGGTCAGTGAAACAACAGATAAATATAGGCACTGTAACATTAAGACCACAGTAAGGCAGGAAATGCATAGTATGCTAGAAACATGAGGCAGAGGCTAAAACTTGAAAATATATATGAAATTATCAACTGATCGGGGATGTACAACATATCTTGTGCTATTCTTCCTTAGCTGCATAGGATAGCTACATGCCTTTATATATCTGGATGCCAGCTCTTATGCTACAGACGAAGTCTCTTCTAAAGGAATGGAAATTTGTATAACTGAGCATTTTCTTGAGGCAGATTTCCCAGAGTTCATGATCCAAATGAGAATTAAAACCACTGTGGAGTCAGAGAGACGGTACGGCAAGTAGGGTGCTCTCTGTGCATGTGGTTGGCCTGGGTTTGATCCCTAGCACCCCATATGATCACCCAAGCTCCACCAAGAATTATCCCCTGAGCGCAGAACCAGGAGTAAGACCTGAGTACCATTAAGTGTAGCCTCCAAACTAGAAATAATCATAATGATTTAAAACCACTGCTCTGAATACCTGAGTCAGGTGAGAGGCAGATGTTTATGGGAAAAATGTCTGAAACTAATGACTGAACTGACCATACCAGCCAAGAGCTTAGAACGGAAGCAAACTACAGAAGGAAAGGAAATTCCTATATGAGAGATTTTTTTTTTTTTTGCTTTTTTGGGTCACACCCAGTGATTTTCAGGGGTTACTCCTGGCTCTGCACTTAGGAATTATTCCTGGTGGTGCTAGGGGACCACATTGCTCTAGTCTCTTGAGAGAGATAACTGTTAATGAATAGGACTGAGTTAGAAAGTTAGGGACGGGAGCGACAGTACAATGGGTAGAGCATTTGCCTTGCACATGGCTGACCTGGGTTCGATCCCGGCATCCCATATGATCCCCTGAGCACTGCCAGGAGTAATTCCTGAGTGCAGAGCCAGGAGTACCCCTGAGCAACACCAGGTGTAACTCCCCCAAATAAATAAATACATAAACAAACAAATAAATATATTTAGGTTGTCTACTGCATGGAAGAAATCTTGTATCCTCAATATTTAGAAAGTTAAAAGCAAACTTTAAAATACTTTTTTAAAAGTATTTTAAAATACTTTAAAATCATGTTAAAATATTTTAAAGTGATTACTTTTGAGGGTGAGAGCAATAGTACAGCAGGTAGGGTACTTGCCTTGCACGTGACCAAACCAAGTTTGATCCCCAAGCACCTGCAGGATTTTTTTTTTTTTTTTTGCTTTGTGGATTATATTCAGCAATGCTCAAGGGTTACTCCTGGCTCTGCACTCAGGAATTACTCCTGGCGGTGCTGGGGGACCATATGGGATACTGAGAATCGAACCCACGTCAGCCACAGGCAGGACAAACACCCTACCTGCTGTACTATCACTCCGGCCCCTCACCTGCAGGATTGATTCCTGAGTGCGGAGCTAAGAGAAACTCCTGAGCCAGGCTGTGATAGACAGCCCAGAGATACAAAAGCAAATTTATATGTCCTTCAAAAAATGAAAGGAGAGCTTTAGTACTTTTATTGTTAAAACCTTAACCACCAAGTCACTCACACAGCAAGTAATTAAAAAGAACTTATACTCACCACTCCCCCAACACATCTATCTCTGTTTCTCTTCATTATGTCTGTGAATTAGAAAGAGAACAATTAGTAAAAAGCTTGACTTCTACAAAAAATCTTAAACTCTAATAAGATTTTAGTTTTATCTCACCCAAAAATTCATCATGTGAATTTCGACAGTGAAGAAACATTGGTAGTTTTGTTTGTTCTGCTAGTTCAAACTGTTTTTCAAAATATCTGCATATGAACCAAAAGAATTTACTCATTAATTTCATTTCAGTGTGAGAAAAAAAGATGATGCCAATAGTTAACAATATGCTGTTCTCTAGAAATTAAAACAGAAAAGTGAATTTGGACGTTTCAAATAGACTGAGGCTGAGCAGAAGACTTTTGTAACTTTGCAGAAGGCAATGCTGATTTCCTGGGATGACAAAATTATTTTCAGAAATGTCTGTAACTTTATCCACGATAGTTGCGAGATATACACTTCTCACGAGTCACTGCACAGAAATAGCGAGCCTTAAGGTTTCAGCTTAGAGCGAGGAGGGTGCGGTACTCAGAGGTGGCTCCCAGTAGCACTCAGGAGACCAGGCAATGCTGGGGAAGAAGCCCATGCTCCTGCAAGCAGAGCATGTGGCCAGCTCCGAGCCATCTCCCCAGGCCTGCTTGTTCCTTTCTCGAAGGCTGTACTTCCTGTGTTGAACTTAACTCCCTTTTGCTCTATTTCCCAATCATCTACATCAAGAAGCACAAGGCAACTAGTTCCCCAAAGTGGCCCTCAGGATTCGTGCAAATGATTAAAAAAGTGCTTCTTGTAACAGTCTTCCTCCAATTGGCTTTCTGTGTCTTTATTCACTAACATTAGGGGTTTCTTTCTGTTTTCTCTTTTTGGTTGCCAGTGGGTGGGAGCAGGGAGGAGCAGGGAAGTTGCAGTTGTTGTTTTGTGATGCCGGGACTGAGCTGTGAGGATTGCACCACTAAATTATGTCCTTCACCCTGATAGTTACGTTCTGAATCATCTTTTCAGATTCTGCTGGGCTCGAATAAGCAAAGATTTATTTCTATTCACCAACAGTCACTATGCCCATAAACTGAAAGTAACCTTGGGGTTACTGTATCTGTAAAAGTGAATGGGGGTGGGGGTGAGCTGTGGAGGGCGGGGGTGTGCCAGATGGGAAGAAGTTGTGTTTGCCTCCTCTGCACCCACAGATCCAGTCCAAAACTTGGGTTAATCTACACTTAACCCGAGACTGACCTGTCTGGCCAAGGTAAAAGCTTTCATAACAGTGACAAAGGAGAGTGCCCACACTGGTGAGGAAGATGCCCCCTCCCCAGAGGGTGACAGGTGTCAGAAAGGTCTCCTGAGGGTGTGTGAGGGACATTCCAGTCCTGTGATCTTACAGCCAGCACTGAGCAGGAGGCAGCAATTCAGGGGAGCTACACGTTTTGGAGGCTGGGGACAGAAAAATGCTCGCCAGTGTGCAGCTCTGGGTTCCAGCCAGGCATTTCAAAAAACAAACGAGACAAACACAGAAAATCAGAGCTGAACAGTACAGAGGTTAAGGCGTTTGCCTTGCAGCGTGTGTGCAGACACACACACACACACACACACACACACACACAATCTCAGGGTGTTCCCTGGTATTGTAGGGAACACCACCAAGAGAGATCCTTACCTAACTAGCACTCCCACTCAAAAAAAAATTTGTCATTCTGATTTACTGATTTATAATTTAATTCTATTCTGACTGGAGAATAAGCTTTGGTTTTTTGTGGTTTTATTTTTTCTTTTTAGGTCACACCCAGCAATGCTCAGGGGTTACTCCTGGCTCTGCACTCAGGAATTACTCCCATTAGTGCTCGGGGGACCATATGGGATGCCAGGGATAGAACCCAGGTCAGCTGTGTGCAAGGTAAATGCCTACCCATTGTGCTATTGCTCTAGTCCCTGGAGAATAAGTTTTGTATGAGTTAAATTCTTTAAAAAAAAATTCTTAATGGCCCATGTTAAGCTAACTGAATTTATTTATATATATTTTTTCTTTTTGGGTCACACCTGGCGATGCTCAAGGGTTACTCCTGGCTCTGCACTCAGCAGTTACTCCTGGTGATGCTCAGGGGACCATATGGGATGCCGGGATTGAACCCGGGTTGACCACATGCCCTACCTGCTGTATATCACTCCAGCCCCAAGCTAACTGAATTTAGAATGATCTATTGTTAAACACAAATTAAAACAAGTTCAAAAGAAATGAACGCATGCTAAGGGAACGTGGTACAAATGAAGTAAGAATAATACAAAATACAAATGTCAGGAAAGTGTGTTCCAGTCACTATATGAATCCAACCATTTGACGGATGGCTTCCGAGGAAATGCAGTATGGATCCACCAGTCGGTGGTGGTCAGTCTTTCACACACAATTCTGTGTGCCACATGATCAAGCCACAGATTTGCTATTTGTTGTGGGAGGAAAGAAGTACTGGCACATGTAGGGTGCTATGTGCAGAGAGCAGCGGCTCTGGGCTAGGAGTAAACGACGAGAGAGGAAGCAGGGGTCAGGGATGTGGGCAATTGTTTCTTTAGTGACCACATGAATGCAATTACACTGGCATGTCTCTTTTTTTTTCTTTTAAGTATTTGCTGGTTTAAGGATTATAAGCCATTTGGCGGTTTATAATTAAAATTTTTATTTCAAGCTGAGCAGGCCATCTTTTCCTTATTCCTACTGTGTTATCTTTGCTTCACCTGGCGTCCCAGCCCCGGTACACTTTCCCGGGCCCCCAGGAATACATCCTTTCTTCTGCTCTCCATAGCCCCACACCCCTTAGCTTGTTTCCGCTCTTGTCCTGGAGGCACCAGACAAAGTTTGCGTCTTTGTGTCAGACTGAGGAGGCACGTGGTAACCATGCACTGAACAGAGTTCAAATTCCAACACGGGCTGGAGATATAGTCTAGCAGGTAAGGTGTTTGCCCTGCACATGGCTGACCCAGGTTCGATCCCGGGCATGGCATATGGTCCCCCGAGCATCGCCAGGAGTAATTCCTGAGTGCACAGCCAGGAGTGCTCTGTTAATCTGGTCTTGAGGTAGCATCCCTTCCAGGCGGGCTGAAATGCTGCAGTGTCCGGACAGCTAAGGTGGTGGCTAGTGTGGTGGGCGAGTCTTATCCGGCTGCTTCCGGGACCCCCCACAGTTGATGGGCCCTCTCAAAACCCATCAGTCCTCCTGGGGGCCCCATGGTCAGCTGAACCTGGGGGAGAGCCGACTTCCAGCTCCTGTTTTTTTTTAATATAGGTTTTGTTTTGTTGTTTGTTTTTGGCTCTTTGGGTCACACCAGTGATGCTCTGCACTCAGGAATTCCTCCTGGCAGGGCTCGGGGACCATACGGGATGCCAGGGATCGAACCTGAGTTGGCCGCGTGCAAGGCAAATGCCCTACCCGCTGTGTTATTGCTCCAGCCCCTCAGGAATTATTCTTGGCAGTGCTCAGGGCCCATGTGGGATGCCAGGGATCGAACCTAGGTCAGCCACATGCAAGGCAAATACCCTAGCCACAGTACTATCATTCTGGCCCCTCGGTTGCACTTTAGATTCAGTTTCGCTCATCTGGATGGCAGTCATATGAACAGGGGACTCTGCCACTGCCTGTCATCTCTGTGTTGCTGGCTTCACGTGGCTCAACATGGCCAAAAACAAAGTGGAGGAATTAGATCCTCCTTCTCTGGGCTTAACCAAGGAAGCTGTTATAGACAAGCATTTGCCACTTCAAGTGAAACTGTGCACTTTAACTGACCAAAATGGAGAGAAACAAGAGGGAGAGAGACTTAGTGACTTCCCACTGGTTGCCCACACTCCTGGGAAACACAGCAAATACTCCACACTGACTACCCAGCTCCGAGATGGGTCTGCAAATGAGAGGCCTTGAAGAAAGCCTGAGACTTTCTTTCCGACGTCACTACGGGCCTTTCACACTCAGGAATCCTGTAGCTGGAATGGAGGATGGAACTCTCCCAGGTCAGTCACTCCTCAAGCTAGGGGTTGCTGACTACACTGGATGCACGGGGCTCTCGGGGCTCTCATTTGTGGGACAGGGTCAAGAGGGACAAGCACACTTTGACATGGACAATCTGACATAGCCACCTCATAAACTGGCTGAACCACAGTCATAACAAAAATGAAAATGAAACACCGCACAGTATCTTAGTAGAGAATCTGATCCACATTCCTGTGTGAAGGAAACTCCGCAGGACACAGGGCCGTTAACTATTAAGCACTATTAAAAGGACAGACACTATGTCTTATCCAAAGTTTTTTTTTTTTTTTTTTTGCATTTTTGGGTCACACCCGGCAATGCTCAGGGGTTTCTCCTGGCTCTGCACTCAGGAATTACTCCTGGCGGTGCTCGGGGGACCATATGGGATGCCGGGATCGAACCCAGGCCAGCATGGGCTGTCCGCGTGCAAGGCAAACGCCTTACCCGCTGGACTATCGCCTCCGGCCCCCATTATCCACAGTTTTCTACACCGAGCTCCCTACAGTTTCCAGCACAGTACAAGTACTTGTTGAATGGAGGAATAGTTAAATTAAACTCTCTTTAAAGCTCACTGTGATGCTTTATCATCTTGAAAATTAAGGCATCAGTTTTTAACTCAACAGTACATTCAGTCCTCTAATCTAACTTTTCCTTTCAGCCTTTAACACAGGGTCCTTGGTATGGGAGGGACTCTGATGAAACGCTTTAGGCAAGACATTGTAGGTGAGATCAAGGCTTCTGAGCACTGGGATTTCTCAGAAGCTACTGCACTCCACACAGCACTGACTCAAATACTACTGTGCTCTACATGAACAATCTCTGATGCCCAGTGAGCTATAAGACAAGAGTTTCCAGCTCTGGTGAAACAGCATCCTTTGTCTTTCAATTCTGTCCCTCCACAAGTGAATTCAGTTCATTTCACTGGAACAGTTTATTTATGAAAGCATGTACTGAATTTGAAACAAACAAACAAACAAACAATAATAAATGTCTTTATCATGTAAAACATCCTATCTCAACATTATTGGAATACGGTTAGACTGCTAGGAAGTGTTCAAAACAAATCTATTCCTTAGGAACTATGCACATGTCTCCATGGGGTGATGCTTCACTTGACTTTTGATATATAAAAGTAAAACCAAAAAACTGCTGATGTCTGGAAGCAGGGAATTGGCTTACACGGTCTGGACTGCATGAAGCTGATCACCTGAGTCACACAGTTCGAAGAACTGCAGGAACAACCCTAATGGATCAAGACAGATAGAGCATGGCCCCCATACACACACCCAACCCTTAGGGATCAAGATGGATAGAGCACAGCCCCCATACACACACCAATTTTATTAAAATTCTGATGCCTACTCCAACCATATTCTGAACTGATAAGAGCAATTAAAAAATCATGCTTAAGACTTTACAATAATTTTTAAAGTTAAAAATGAATCCTTACTTGAGTTGAGTATCTTTTGGACAAAACTGTAGTCGGTCGAAATCTTTAAACAATTAGAAAAACATAAAAGCGGTTAATACTTATGACTTGTCCTGAACAAATTAATTCTTTTCAAACAAAGTCACTGCAAACAAGGTGGCACTTACCGAGCCCACACTCCCCTATAGCCACCACTTTCCCCTTGTTGTTCTCGGCAAGATTTAGCAACTCCATTAAGTAATGATCAGGATCATTCTTTTCAAATTCATCGCATCTTGTAGGATGGCATCCAACGGTACTAAAGAACATATCTAACACAAAATAGTATCAGAACAATTTCAAAATATGTTTATATTTAATGTGCAAAAATGACTTATAACTTCAATGGTTAATTTGTGGGGAGGGGAAAGGAGCTTCCCAAGTGGTGCTCATGGGCCCAGGGGTCCCTTCTGGTGATTCACAGCCAACCAGGCCACAAGTTCAATGAGCAGATCCCAAGGATGCTATAGAGTCCAGGCCCTAGAGTACAGTGGATCACCTGGGGCCCCCTGGTAACACCCCAAATTATCCCGAGCCCACCACAAGCAATTCCTGAGTACAGAGCCAGTAGTAAGCCCTGAGCACCACTATGTATGGCTCCCCCAAGAAAGTAAAGAGAAACTATGTAGAATGTCTAATTCCTTAGCATCTAGCAGAAGACACATGCCAAAAAGTAGCTAAATGTAAAACAGGCAACAGAGTCATTTATGTCAGTATTCCTTTAGCAATGGCTTGCAAAACCATAAATTTAGATAAATGCAAATTAAACAAGTATATAAGGGAGTCTCTCTATTACTTGAATTTCTAGGTCTTAAACAGTATCTGATCTGCACAATATTTAATAAGTGGTGTTTCACAAGTTGAGTTTTAGAAGCAGATAAAATGCTAGAGACATAGTACAGTGGATAAGGTGCTTGCCTTGCATGTGGCTGATCTCAGTTTGATCCATGGCACCCGCAGGGCCCCTAAGCTCATCAGGAGTGATCCCTAAGCACAGAGGCAGAGGTCTGCCCTGAGCACTGCCAGGTGTGGCCTAAAATTCCCCCAAAATGACAATAAAAAGCAACGTGTGTGTGTGTGTGTGTGTGCTTCTTAAACAAATGAACACACATAAAAATTCTATATCAAGAATACGTGCGGTTACACAGCGGAAACACAATTCACACTTTTTATTTTCATAGCAGCACTATTCACAATAGTCAGAACCTGGAAACAACCAGTATGCCCAAGAACTGATGACTGGATAAAGAAACTGTGGTACATCTACACAATGGGATACTATGCAGCTGTTAGGAAAAATGAAGTTATGAAATTTGCCTATAAATGGATGGACATGGAAAGGATCATGTTGAGTGAAATTAGTCAGAAGGAAAGAGAGAGACATAGAATGACTGCATTTATTTGCATGACATAAATATAGCAGGTGGTCTTACCAAAAGTGGAAATTACCGCAAAATATGTGGGAGTCAGAGGTTAGGTAAGACAGAGAAGGGAACATGTGTGAATAAATGTCAAAAGAGCTGATACCAACCTAGAGCTGAGCATTAAATACAGGCAAAAAAAATGCACATGATGGCCTCTAAGTGTATATAGTGCAGCCCACAATGTGTAGGAGAAGGAAAAGAGAGAGAGGGAGAGAGAAAAGAGATAAGGGAACCTGCCATTTAGGCAGGCTATGGGAGGGGGGGGGGAATTGGGGACATTGGTGGTGGGAAATGGGCACTGGTGGAGGATGGGGTGCTGGAACACAATGTGACCGAAACCTCCAAACATGAACAACGTTGTAATTGTATATCTCACGGTGGTATAATAAAATGTTTAATTTAAAAAAAAAAGAATACGTGAGATTAAATTATCTATCAGGTGAACTTATCACTGACTAAAATCAAGCATCTAATATACCACTGGAACTTATGCTTTTTTGTCATAATCAAATCCAACTAACATTAGTCTATTTTCCTGTTGTTGCTATAATCATGATCCACTGTATTGTACCTGAAAGCAGTTTTCAGAAAGACTTCTTCAAAATAACTTAATTCATATTTTTTGTAAAAGTAATATGAGGATACCATTTGTTTGTGCCAAATGCAGGGCATCTTTACTGTCTTGGAGATTTCCACCTGTAATCATAAACTGAAACAGAAAGGAATAAAATGAGCATCAAGGTTCCCACACAACCTTCACTGCTGCTCTCCCCCAGAACCTCCAGGATTAATCAAGATGTAGCACGTTTCTTTTTTTTTATTTTTGCTTTTTGGGTCACACCCGGCATGCTCAGGGGCTAGTCCTGGCTCTGCACTCAGAAATTACTCCTGGCGGTGCTCGGGGAACCATATGGGATGCCGGGGATCAAACCCAGGCCAGCACAGGCCGGCGCGTGCAAAGCAAGCGCCTTACCCGCTGGGCTATCGCTCCAGCCCCTGTAGCACGTTTCTTAATATCAGTGGAATGATCAGCTCCTCACCTGAGTGGTCTCTGAGTATTTGTGTGCATATACACGCACACACACACCGCACACACAGAATTTGTCACACTATCCTATTACAATGTATAGGCATGCCTGCACTCCGGTTAGATCAGGGGTTCCTTGCTGGTTCTAATCACCTACATTAGTAATTCGGTTATGGTTACTAATTCAGCAGGTGTGGTCCCAGAACACAAGGGCGAAGTGAGATCAGAAGCACTTTCATGACAATACTGAGACATCATTTTCTTTTGTGTGTGTTCAATTTTTATAAAGTTTATTTTTTTAAATATTTTATTATACCACTGTTAGATATACAATTACAAGATGTTCATGTTTGAATTTTGGTTCTATAGTGTTCCAACACCCATCCCTCCACCCCTGCCCACCTCTCAGCACCAATGTCCCCACCTCCCTCCCCCTTCTCCCAGCCTGCCTCCATGGCAGGTTCTTTATCTCGTCTCTCTCTCTCTCTCTCTCTCTCTCTCTCTCTCTCTCTCTCTCTCTCTCTCTCTCTCTCTCTCTCTCTCTCTCCTCCCAGCTTCCCTTTCTTACACATTGTAGATTGTAATGTATTCTAGAACATGATTGGTTCCACTAGTTTGATGTACTGGGTCCGGGACCACAAAAATGGCAGCTATTATGGTGAGTGAGCCTCATCCAGCTGCTTCTGAGGGCCCTCCAGAGGCGATGGGCCCACTCCCAAAACCCATCTTGCCTCCTGGGAGCCTCATGGTCAGCTGAGCTGGGGAGAGCCGGATGGCAGCTCTGCCCCGTGCACCTGAGTGAGACCGTCATTTTCACACTCACTCTGTCACAAGTGTGCAGTGAGGGAAGTCCAGAGAGCAATTTCCCTATCCAGAGGATAGGGGAAAAGTGCAATAATTCCACTATAGAATTAGAACACACCTTTTCTTTTTTTTCTTTTCTGTTTTTGAGTCACATAAGCAGTGCTCAGGGATCACGCCTGGTGGCGCTCAGGGGGCTGTAAGGGAGGGAGGAACCATACGGAGTGCTTTACTGTACCATCACCCAGGGTATTTGCCTTACATGCGGCCGAACCAGGTTTGATCCCTGACATCCCATATGGGCCTCCAAGCACTGCCAGGAATAATTCCTGAGTGCAGAGCCAGGATGCAGAGCCGGTATATATAACCCAAAAATATAAAAACAAAACAAAACAAAAATTTAGTTTGCCAGAGAATGCCATAAGATAAGAAAATTGTAAATGCCATTCACTTCTATTTATTCTTTCATACTATTTGATTATAACAACTAACAACTCCAAAGCTGGATAAAACAGAACTCATTTAATTAGCAATTTTAATTTTTTAGAACTGAATTTAGAAGCAGCCCTACACATTCCTGATACAATATACTGGAATTTAACCTTCACTTCCCCCCTCCCTTTTATTCCTTGGGTCACACCCACTGATGCTCAGGGGTTACTCCTGGCACTGCAGTCAGGAATTACTCCTAGCAGTGCTCGGGGATCATATGGGATGCTGGGGATAGAACCCGGGTCAGTCACGTGCAAGGTAAACACCCTCCCTACGGTGCTATTGCTCTGGCCCTCCCCTAACCTTCATTTTTATGTGCATATGTAAGTTAGTAAGACTTTTAGGAAGGAAGGAAGGAAGGAAGAAAGGAAGAAAAAAAAAGAAAGCAATATCTAGTCAAAACATTTGACACAGAAGTTCATTTGCTTAGAACTCAAAAAATAGGAATTTTCCTGATAAATAAAATTATTACAGTAAAACTATCTTCTCAGAGACAGAGAGAGCAACAAGTGCCTGCCAGGCAGGTGAGGGGGGGAAGGGAAATTGGGGACATGGGTGGTGGGAAATATGCATTGATGAAGGGACAGGTGTCAGAACAGTGTATGAAATGCTAGCTTATGCTATAAAATATATTAAACGTTATCTCTAAGACATCTGATTATTCAGATAGGTTTTAAAACATTTTTCAAGGAAGGCATTGATATTCAGGACTATACTGTTACCAGTATAGAGACAGACATGGGGCAGAGCTGCTACTGGCCCTCCCTGTGCCCAGCCGCTCATGAGGTACCTGGGAGGGATGGCAGGTTCTAGCCCTGGCCCGCCACCCCAGCAGAGCCTCACAACAAGCCAGATGACACCCCACTCCATGAGGACCTCCATTTTCCACATCCGGACTTCCCCCTCATCAGAACTCCACCCAGCAGACCAGCCTATCACAGCCCGGCTCGCGCGGCCGCTTGGGGCTGCGCGGTTCATCAATAAATGCTGGATTTTGAGATGGCTACAAGAGTATGCTACCCGCAAGGCAGAACCTGGCAAGCTACCCGTGTCGTATTTGATATGCCAAATACCAGTAACAATTACAGACCTCATTCCCATGACCTGATGGAATGGTTTGAGGCTCTTTATGTTCCTGGAGCAAGCAGGTGCCCTTAGGCTCTACTTGCATGAGACAGGTCATATGGAGATGTTACTGGTGCCCGCTCGAGCAAATCGATGATGAACGGGAAGACAGTGATACAGTGATACTGTTACCAGGCAAGACCCATCATCACATAATTTAGTTTAAAAGAAATCTGAAGAGTAAAACAAAGCATTACCTTTTTAACACCAATCTGGACAGCTCTCTGTATTACATCCTGTAAGTCATCTGTAAAAGATAATCTCTGCGTTAAGAAACCCTGGTCAACAAAAATTCACTTATCTGAAATTTAGTTATTCTGTCCCGAAAGAACATACAACAAAATAAGCACATGTTCTGAATCAAAACTAGCTGATGAGGGCAGGTGACTCGGTTCAAAGAGCGGCTGGAACAGGCAGGTCGCCCCTGCCTGACACACACGGTCCTCTAAGTCCTGTCAAAGAGGGACCCTGAGCACTGTGCCCTGAGTAGCCACTGAAGACCACTAGGTCAAAGAAACTCTTAGACAGCAAACCTAACACATAGTAGCCCATTTAATTGTATTTTCATTCTGCTGACTAAAAACACGGTGGGGGTGGGTAAAATCAGGAGGTTCAAACTATGATGAATTCTCTTAGTACAATTTAGTCACTCGCCCTAAAGCCGAAACTGACTGATGCCGTTTTTTCTTATTGATCTTCTTAAATCAAGTGTTTTTTCTTCTTGACTTTCACACGTCTCCCAAAACATCTCTTTGGTAATTTTCAAGGAATGTTCTTTTCTCTAAGTACTACCACACAGAGAAAGGATAATTTTTATTTTTCTGGTAGCTATCTTTGCTTCTCCTCCAAATTCATTTCTAAGCAATAAAAAATTTTTCAGGGATATCAGTAGCGAGTTTCAGATTCTGAGAGGACTAAGAGAAACGGATATAGCAAAATTAGGCAAACAGAACACAAATATTCATTACTTCCATACTTATAGAGCTGGTAAATAAGACTGGTACATAACTACTATTACTTCTAAGGTTTCTTTTTTTTTTTTTTTTTTTTGCTTTTTGGGTCACACTCGGCGATGCTCAGGGGTTTCTCCTGGCTCTGCACTCAGGAATTACTCCTGGCGGTGCTCGGGGACCATATGGGATGCCGGGGATTGAACCCGGGCCAGCACAGGCCGGCGCGTGCAAGGCAAACGCCCTACCCGCTGGGCTATCGCTCCAGCCCGACATTCTAAGGTTTCTAAAGCCAAAAGCCACCTTTTGAATAAAAGTATTACTGGAGGGGCCGGAGAGACAGTACAGGAGTTAAGACACTTGCTGGTATATGATATCCCTGGGTCGATCCTTAGCACTATGCAGTCCTCCTGGCACAGCTCGGAGTGATCCCTGAGCAGAGCTAGAGGCAAGGCCACCAGCCATACAGACTGGGCCAGCCCCTCCTCCAATGTATCACTGAAGAATTTGTGTTGATCAGGGTCAAACTAAGCAGTTTTACTGGATATTATGAACTAGAGTAATACCAACACTGATTACATTATTTATGGTAGAACTTATATCATTAACACATATCTATTTACATAGATATTGTGATCTGTTTCATAAAATATGAACTCCATTAAGTACTACCAAGGTAAGAAAAGAAGACAGTAATACATGCAACAGTTCAAGTCATGAACTAACTACCAGAGAGAAAGTTCAACGGGCTGCGTATGTTCTGTATGTAAGAAGCCTGGCTTCAACCCCCAGCACCACATGGCAACTTGAGCACTACCCGAGCAACCCCCAAGCCAGGAGTAGCTCAAAAGAAAAGAAAGACCAACTAAATAAAAAGGTTTACCTGTGCCACTGTCCCATATATGTAACTATTAAAAACATCAGCTAAACTTAGGTAAGACTTCTAGCAGTCAACAAGTCTGTTTCTTCCTTAGCTCCTACTTCGTATCATGTGGGGGCACAGCAGGGTTAACTTCCGGTGTGACCCGGCTGAAATGTGCACTCCCACATCACCCAGAACCACCAGCCCTGAGTTCCCTGGTTGCACTTCCACAGTCACAAGTACTTAATGACCGGCTCACTGACTGGAGAGATTGTGCTTTCAGACACTGTCACTGCCATTTCCTGCTTGGCCACCTCAACCAGCAAAAGGAGTCTTTAAAAGAACTCGACAGAGGCCGGAACGATAGCACAGCGGGTAGGGCGTTTGCCTTGCACGCAGCCGACCCAGGTTCGATCCCGGCATCCCATATGGTCCCCCGAGCACCAAGAGTAATTCATGAGTGCAGAGCCAGGAGTAACCCCTGAGTATTGCCAGGTAATACTTAGTAACCCCTGAGTATTACCTGGCAATATTCAGGAGTAACCCCTGAGTATTGCCAGGTGACCTGAAAAGCGAAAAAAAAAAAAAACTCAACAGGGTAAGTGTAAGTCATTCTGCTTTGGGCTAGCCTTGTGATAAAATAGATGGTGTGGTTCCTGTCTTTAGGGCAGGCATCCGGCCCCAGCGGCGTGGGATAGCCAGGGCCTTGGAAGCCAGGGCAGGTGGGCAGCAGCATACGGCTGCAGGATGTCCACTGGTCCTTTCTCACAGCTGACCACATTTCGGAGAATGTATATACATGCTCATTTTTTCTAAGCTGCAATTAAACCTGTTCTCACATCTGCAAGTGTGAGCGCTACCACCAAGCCCCATACTGGGCTCTGATATCTTTCACTGATGCTCAGCTGTGACTTCTGATTATGTATCCCTACAGTTCAATTGCTTAAAAGTCTAAAGGAACAGCAACCAATGTTTGGCTTTTGCTTATATGGTTGAATTAAGAACTTAAGTAACACTGCGCTATAACAAGTCCTTTATGATGTTTATTCATACACACAGTGTCGGCACTGATGGGTGCTTCACGGAGGTTATAGTTTTATCTGAAGTGCATACATTCCTTAGTATTTTAAGTGTAGGAGTGGATTATATTTTTTCAAAATTGGCTTGATTCTGAAAACAAGTCCTTAGTGAGAAATTATTCACTTTTAAAAGAAAAACGCTGGGGCCAGAGCAATAGTACAGCAGGGACATTGTTTGCATTGCACACAGCTGAACAGAGTTCAATCCCCAGGATCCAATATGGTCACTAAGCACTGCCATGAAGGAGTAAGTTCTGAGTACAGAGACAGGAGTAGCCCCTGAACATTGCTGGATGTAACCTAAAAAGACGTGTCCCCAAAAAAAAATAAACATTTACCTTGATGCTTTTGAACCCCTCTATAAATTCCTCTGAACACAGGATCTGTCAAGTTGATGCCAATATCTGTGAAAAAGCAAAAGTAATCATTAAGAGCCTCTATTTGCAACTTCTACTTTAAATAAAACCCCTTTCTACTGCACTACTGATTCCCTCAAACAGTATCTACTGGGCAAGTAACCTGGTATACAAAGAGACATAACGGGCCAGCAGGAGAGCTCAAAGCACGCAAAAGGCCCAAGTTTGATCCCCAGCATCCCAGAAACCCCTGGGCACCACTTGGGGTCAACCCAGAAGTCTAGCACTACCAGATGTGTCCCCAAAACAAAAAAATTGAGAGAACTCCAGTTCTCCAGGAACTCAGTGCAGATGTGGGAAAGGTGAACACCCCCCCTGAGCCAACATTAGTGGTAGGCCCTGGGGAACACAGAAGAGGAACAGGCTCCCATGAGGCCCAGAAGAGGTGGCAAGAAGGAAGGGATGCCAGGCTGGACTCCACTGCTAGAAAGAGCCCCATCCATGAGAAGCTGTTTTTCAAACTTAAGCTGATTCCTGAGGATATTCTTGGAGGGGGAGGGGGGTCTTGGGCCCCTCCCCCAAGTCCCGCCCCGCCAGATCACATGGACTCACACAGAACTCCCGGGGCCATTGCAACCTCACTCCAGCCATGGATCAGACACTATCTAGAAATCTCCAAGACGACCAACAAATTACAGACATGATATAGGCGCGGCTGCAGAGTGGCCACGTGACTTCTCAAAAATAAACCACAAAAAACCAAAAAACTGTGTAGGCACAATTTCTACTCTGTAAGAACATAGCAGTAATTTCTTATATAGGGGAACCAGATGGCCCAATGGGTCCAGGCTGAGATTTAATAGTCCCTATTAACCTTTTCTAAGAATACTTTTTGACCATATTTAGCAAATTCCCTCTAACACAGCAATATACGTTAGTTTATTCAGTATAGGCTCAAGATTGATCCAAACAATTGTTGTAAAAACCTGAAATAGTGATGATACAAATTCGCATGTAACAACCCAGGAAAAGCTTATGACTTTATCAGTACCGTTACTATTTATACGTTGCAATAATGGATACAATTAATGCCGGCTAGCAACGCAGGCATGGTAAATTATGGTGTTCAAATAAAAGGGAAAAAAATAAAAAGAATAAAAGGAAGGGATCCCTGCAGGGTAGCTGAGGGATGAGTGAGACAGCCAGCAGCAGAGGGAAAAGTGCAGATAAGAGGTGTTGGATTCCCCTTGATTCACTGCCCGGCTCCTACTTAGCAGGTGTCCGTCTCCTAACCAAGTGCAGAGACTTGCCAGCCCTGGGTTTTGTATTCTAAGTAAAATGTTGTTTTTCTCTTTCCTGTAGGCCCTTTGCATATTCTTATGTTAGAGCAATGTCCTTTTGTATAGACACAGGAAGACATATAAGATTATGTATTTGTACTATAGGAGTTAATTAATGCTGAAATGTTTACTCCTGGGCATCCATCATATTTCCTAACTTAAAACCTCAGCTGTCCTTAGATTAATTTTAGTTCCTTATACCCCAAAAGGGTCCAGGGCCTTTTGGGGTGTAAGCACAGCAGGTTCTGGTGATAGCACAGCAGGTATGGCATTTGCTTTGCATGCGGTCGACCCAGGTTTGATTTACCCAGCATCACATATGGTTCCCCCAAGCACCACCAGGAGTAATTCCTGAGTGCAGAGCCAGGAATAAACCAAGCATTGCTGGGTGTGACTCAAAAGCAAAAAAAAAAAAAAAAAGGGTCCATCTCAGGATTTAGATGGACCCAGGGCAAGCTGTGAGTAAGCTACCCTGGCTATGAAATGGAACAGACTAAGTGTCATAAGCAAGATAATAAGCTAAGAGCAAGGTCATGGAATGAACTTTGTCCTGACCCAAAGAAAAGCAACTGATTTCAGACCCTGTTGGAGTTAGGATAAAACTAACCTGGCCTGAGAATAGTAGTCTGGAATATATAGAGATGTCCCCAGGAATAACCACCCTGTAAACTTGATCCCAGGTGTAGACAAATGTCTGTATCTTACTGTGTTCATACAAAATGACTAGAAATATTATTAAGCAGTAAATGTAATACCAGCAAAGAAAAGGAGAAAATATTATGCCCTTAACTGGAATTCTGCCCCTGTACTGGGCAGGTCTATAGCCCCAGTGTCAGGAAATGCTGCCGAGTTCTGGGTGGAACACTGCATTCCCCAACAGTATCGGGAACAGAATGAATCCTCTCTGCCCCAAGGGGACTGGTGGATGGATTAAAAACTCACTAATCCAGCAAAGTTCCAAAAAGCTTTACTCACACAAGTTCTGGCAGTACAATCCAAGAACAGGAAAACCCCAAGCTTCCAATTCCTAGCTAGACCCACACCACATGCTGAGGTTAGAATCTTAGGCCAAGATGGCCACTGCAACCTGAACCATGAGGTCAGGTGGGAGAGCTGACCCAAATGGCAGGCAGGTAGGAAATGAACGGGCAGAGAGAGAGAGAGAGAAAAGGAAGGAAGCTTCTTCTTTAATATCTCTTTTGCCCTGGCCCAACCCAAAAGGACAGGTCTCAGTAGGGGCCAGAAATTTGTCACTACAGGTGTGCATCCCCAAGTGAGCTCACCTGGCCCTGGCTATTCAAATGCTAATTTGCCAGAGCCAAGTTGACTTCAGCTTTCCTGCAGGCACTCTGTAGAAAGAGGTCAGAGGTCAGGACAGAGGTCAGGACAACTGAGATGAGATGCAACCCAGGATTAAAAACACAGGGAAAAGCATATATCTATACCATGAATATCATGCAGCCATATACATATATATATATATATATATATATATATATATATATATATATATATATATATATATATATATATATATATATATATTTCTCCAAACTTCCATGAGATCCTTATCTTTACTTCAGGGTTGTTCTGGATACTAGCTTTTAGAATCACTGAGAGCCACGCTCGCTTGCCAGGAGGCAAACAGCATTCCTCTCTGATTTAATTATGGCTATTTTATTTCAAGGAGGCTCCAATGCATCCAGGTGGATCCTGGTAGAATTGTCCAGTCCCATGGAGAAGATCGTGGGAGTAAGAGAGAAAATATTTTTACCAGCTAACATAGAATTCAAGGTAAGAATATTCTGCCAAATAGAGTTACAGATCCAAACTGTCTTCCTGCCATCTATCTACAAAGTGACCTGCAGGGGATAGCTCTAAGCAAGATGCAGAGGCTCTGGGCAGCCATGACCAGGAAGCCAAGAGGGCATGTCCTCCAATACCCCAGTGTCAGGGAGCACTGAGTGTCCGCCCCAAAAAGTCCAGGAGCAGGGTCAGGGGATCCCCTTCTTCCCCAGGGATCGGCGGCAGGTAGATGGAGAAAGACACGAGAATCCAGCAAAGTTTCAAAAGGCTTTACTCTCACTTGTTCTGGTGTACAATTCTACAATAGGAAAATCCCAGACTTTAGGTTCCTAGCTGGGCCCTGGCCACATCCTAAGCAAGATGGCCACTACCACATGCTAAAGCCCACCAGGGAAGAGAAGGGAGAGAGAAGGCAGAGGGCAAAGAGGAGGAAGAGGGAGAAGGTGAAAAGGCCAAAGGAGCAGAAGAAAGCAGGCCACAGCTTTTATAACTTTTCAGCCCAGACAGGCCCACATCAACAGAAAGCAGTTAGGGTCAATCCCCTAGGGTCACTTCTCCCAGGACCTCACTAGTTCCATTGAAATGTTAATATTGACTCAGCCAGGGCTGCAGGTCCTTGGTAGATGGGGGAAGGGTATCTGAGATGAATTGTATCTCACAATACAAAGGCATGCATCTGTACCAATGGATATTCTACAGCCAGATATATATTTCTCCAAGTCTTCACAAGATTCTCATCTTTACTTCATAGTTGTTTTGTATATTAGCCTTCAATCTTATTAGAGAGTCACAGCAAACAGCATTTCTCTCTGGTCTAATTATTTAGAGATCCAACGTGGCCAGGTAAATATGCTGGTAAGGTCTATCTAGTCCCACGATGATTGTGGTAGCATGAGAGAAAATATTTATACCAGCTAACATAGAATACATGGTAAGATATATTGCCACCACAAAGTCACAGATTCAAACTGTTTTCATGCCCATCTACAAAATGGCCTGGAGGAGGTAACTCCAGGCAAGGTGCAGGGGCTCTGGGCAACAGTGTACAGCAACACCCCAGGGCAGGGTTCCATCTCTGGGGGAGGCCCCCTTGTAGACTGTCCTGTAAGGAAGGTGCTTTTACACCTTCTCATTGTTTCAGGATCAAAGTCAATCACCTCTTGCAATGCCCAAGCTCTAACCCTTTAGCCACGCTGCACAGATCCCTCCGTTCTCACTGCTCAATTTTAGCTTACTCTTGGTGTTTCTTTCCCCCCCACTCTGATTTCTGCACAGATGGCCCTGAGCGAGCTGTGATTCTTCAGCATTCAGCTGAAACTAATGGGACAGTGAGGTTATGAGCCATGGTGGATCGAGTATTCCAGACCCTGGAGACAGCTAGAGAAAGGCACCATGCAGAAATCTTTAGGCAGTTGAGACAATGTGGGAGACAAGCTCACAACTTTGAAGGGCTAGTAACACAAAAGCAACACTGGTAGGCTCTGTATGATAAAAGTGTGTAGGGCCAGAGGGTTAGTCCAGTGGGGAAGGTGTTTGCCTTGCATGATGCCAACTCTGGTTCCATCCCAGACATCCCATATGGTCCTCTGAGCACCTCCAGGGAGTAATTTCTGAGTGCAGAGCTAGGAGTAACCCTTGAGCATCACCAGCTTTGACACTCTCCAAAAAGAAAAGTGTACTATCGAATGGTCCAGGCCACAAGAAATCAATATGCACACAGCTTATCCACACAATATTCATACACCACACACACACCTTATCCACAATACGCACACACCTTATCCACACACAATATACACACCGTATCCACACAATATGCACATATTATCCACACACAATATGCACACACCTTATCTACACACAATATGCACACACCTTATCCACACACAATATACACATGCCGTAAACACAATATGCACACATTATCCACACACAATATGTACACACCTTATCCACACGCAATTTGTGCACACCGCATCCACACAATATGCACACATCTTATCAATGTGTGCACTTTATCCACACACAATATGCACATTGTAACCACACACCTTATCCACACACAATATGCACACACCATATCCACACACAATATGCACAAACCTTTTCCACACACAATATGCACACACCTTATCCACACACAATAAGCGCACACCTTATCCACACACAATATGCACACACCTTATCCACACACAATCTGCATATACCTTATCTACACACAGTATGTGCACACCTTATCCACACACAATATGCACACACCTTATCCACACACAATCTGCAAATACCTTATCTACATACAGTATGTGCACACCTTATCCACACACAATATACACACCTTCCCAGACTTGCAGCTGGCTGATGGACTGCTCAGCCCATCAAAGGCAGAAATCATGGTATTGGAAGACAGTGCCACACAGGGGCCTGGCAGCATTCAAAGCTCCCTTCATGGTCATGTGGCCAATTGGGAGCTGAAACTTTCTTTTTATTTTTTTGCTTTTGGGGTCACACCCAGCGACACTCAGGGGTTACTCCTAACTATTCACTCAGGAATCACTCCTGGCAGTGCTAAGAGGACCATATGAGATGCTGGAGATTGAACCCAGGTTGGCCACGTGCAAGGCTAATGCCCTACCCACTGTGCTATTGCTCTGGCTCCAGGAGCTGAAACTTTCTGGGGCTGCCCAGCGCCCTGAGAGTCCCATATATGTACCCAGTCCAGAAACAGATAAACATGTGAAACTCAGGTCCAACTGAGTTTGATCCTTCACACGGCACATGGTCCCCCAAGCCCACCGGGAATAAGGCCTGAGCACTACCGAGTGGCCTAAAGCCCACCCCATAAATAAAGTCAAACCTGGAATTCAAAATATGGCTCCTACTGAACTGACACTATCTTTCTACTATAGTAAAGTAAAATAGCATTAAGTTGAAGTATTTTTAGTTGGAGACAACCCGTAGTTTTCAAAAACGAATTTGGGGTGGGGGTAGGCTGAAAAGGCAGCCCAGACAGGAGGCTTTGGGTCTAAATCAGTCAGGTGTATGTGTGAGTTTGGAATTGATCCAAAAAGCAAGTAAATTTAAGAAGAAAACTTTATGGCACTTTTTTTCCCTCCTGGTTTGCTCTAACCTAATTTTAGAACATTCTGAAGCCAGGGCGATGGCTTGAAAGATGGACACAGGGGGCAGGCCCTACACACAGGAGGCCCAGGGTTCATGCCCAGTACTGCCGGGAGCGAGCCCTCAGCACAGAGCCAGGTATGGTCCCCAAGGTAACTAAAGCACCGGGAGTTCGAAGCTCCGTATATATCCCTTCTCCCGTGCTAGTCTCATCCCTACCTGGAATGAAACTAAACCCTTACAGAGCCCACCTTGACGAGGGCGATGGTCTCTGCCCATTCCTGGGATGAAGCTTCCTCTTAGGAAGCCCCAGTGGTCCGTCCCTGGAGAACCCCGAGTTTTAGAATCTCCTGCCCTGATGCAGCACCAATTTCCTCTTATTCTGCAACAACATCTTGCGATGTAGAGCCCTTTGCTCTTTCACTATTGACACATGGTGTGCATAAAAGTACATTATTCCTCTATTACAGCTATTTTGTTTTTTAAATTTTTCTTCATTCTTGATCATACCCGGCGACCCTCAGGGATTACTCCTTGTTCTTCACTCAGGAATTACTCCTGGCAGAGCTTGGGGACCATATGGGATGCTGGGGATCGAACCCGGTCAACAACGTACAAGACAAATGTACTACCCACTGTGCTATCGCTCCGGCCCCTATTAGAGATATTTTATCTTTTTGATTTGTTTTGTTTCCTCACAAGGCAAGTGTCTTTTTTTTTTTTTTTTTTTTTGCTTTTTTTGGGTCACACCCGGCGATGCTCAGGGGCTCAGGGGTTACTCCTGGCTCTTTGCTCAGGAATTACTCCTGGCGGTGCTCCGGGGACTATATGGAATGCCGGGATTGAACCCGGTCGGCTGCATGCAAGGCAAACGCCCTCACCGCTGTGCTATTGCTCCGGCCCCATGTCTTAAGGTCTTTACCATCTCTCAGTCCTGGGTGAAGTTTTAAGGTCAGGCATTTCATAAGCAAGTAGAGAAGGGGGGAATGGAGGGTTCCCACTGGGGAGTCATATCCTACACTAAAACCCAAGGTGCCTTCATAACACTGGTTATAACATTTTTTCATTAATTGCTCTGTATAAAAACACCATGTTTGTGGAAATCCATGGGTCAAAGATAGTGCTTTCGGTTACAGCTCCTGACACACTGGCATGCAGAGACTTTAGCAAAGTGGGTCACAAATAAAAACTTTGGGGGCGAATGGGAGTGTTATCCAGCCAGGAGGGCATTTGCCTTGCATTTGGCGAGGTGGTTTTGATCTCCAGCATCTCATATGGTCCCCTGAGCACCACCAGGAGTAATTCCTGAGTGCAGAGCCAGGAGTAACCCCTGAGCATCACCAGGTGTGACCCAAAAAAGAAAAAAAAAAATTAAAACTTTTTTGGGGGGGTGGGTCACATCTGGTTATGCACAGGGTTCGCTACTGGTGGGATTCAGAGGATATATGGGGTCCTAAGGATCAAACCTGGGTTATTCGTGTAAGGCAAGTCCATCCCTCCTACAGGTAAAATTTTAATTTGGAAAGGCAGGTGGGTTGGGAGAGGTATTTTCTCCCCAAGCCAGGTTCTGGAGGCAACTCTGTGGCAACTCGCCCATTATTTTGGGGCGGTGGGGAGCTATTCTCCCAAAGAGCTTTGTGGGGACTTCTTTGTGGGTGCTCTACTAGACCTCCTTTGTGGGTGGTCTACTTGACCTTCTTTGTGGGTGTTCTATTTGCTCAAGGTCACGCCATGCCTCCTGAAGTACCAAAATCAATCATGTTTCCATTCATTTTTTTTTTATCACAAATCCTGAGTCATTTTTGCATGGTTCCCCTTACCCTACAATAAACACTCGGCTGAATACCATAGTCCTAGCTTCTCCCATTTCTCTCTTTTCCATCACCCCAGCTCAAGCTATGAAAACCTTCCCTGCCTGGGGCTGGAAGAGTGATAGCAGAGTGGGTAGGGCACTTGCCCTGCACAGAGCCCACCTGGGCTGGAGTTCCTGCGCACCATATAGTACAGAGCCAGAACGAAGGCCCTTACTGTCGGGATGTTGCCGGGCTCCCTGACAGTGTCAGGACAGAAGTTCTCTTCTACCTCTGAGCACACCGGGGAACAGATGAAAACTCACGAGTCCGGCGCAGTTCCAAAAAAGGCTTTTAATAGTACAAAAACTCTACCACCACAATCCAATATAATGAACAAACTCTAGCTCTGGTCAGAACTTAGACCATAAAAAGAGCCTGAGTCTCCCACCAAAGAGAGAGGATCTCACCCGAGAGGAGTCCTACCCAAAAGAAGGAGCAAAAAGGCCAACAGCTAAAAGCCAAAAGCGAAAAAGCCTCAAGTCAGTCCCTTATATACACCAAAAGTAATCCAGGGAGGGACAGGGAGGTGACAGGGAGGTGTCAACAAAGAACCTTAAACAGAGTGTAGAAGGGCAGTGCCACACCCTACTGCAGGTATAAATAAAGGTTAGGCCAAGGACTAATCCCGTGATTATCTCTTATGTAAAACACTGGAGAGAGAGAAAGAGAGAAAGAGAGAGAGAGAGAGAGAGAGAGAGAGAGAGAGACGGTATAAAGTAATATATCTTCATTTCATGAGCTTCATGTAACCTAGATGGTACCCACAAGGTCCTTCTTATTTATTATCTGCACCAGGGTGATTCTGAGTATCTTCTTCTCTGAAAGGCGACCTAACACTCGCCTGCTTAGAGCAAACTAGTATGATCCTTCCTATAGTCTTCCCATAGTCTCACCGTAGCCAGGGTGGTAGTCTCCCTGGTAAATTCTAACTGTCCCACGCTGGGTGCAGTGGGTATAAAGAGGAGCTGTGCCCAATCTAGAAAACATAGAAGTCTTGGTAGATGTATAAGTCAGAAGTTATTCAATCAAGGTGACTTCTGTAACTGCCACACCCTCTAACAGTGTTTACTTTGGAGAGGTCTCATTAGGATGAACCTTGGCTTAAGTAGATTAAGCTGGGAGTGGACAAAACACCAAAGCTCCCAGAATAGCTAATCTGTCATCCAACACCTTTCATCTCCAAATGTGACCTAAAACACACCCCCCCACACACACACACACAAACCTTTCATGCCTCTCCCTGTTCTTGGACAAGCCCACACAGGAGCTAAGGGGTTTTCCGTATGGGATCAGTCATGGGACCTGTCATTCCACACCTGCAAGCATCTCGAGTCTTCACAAAGACAAGGAACCTGGTTTGTCGTCGATGGTACTGGGGCTACACTGCAGTCACTCAATGCAACCTCAGCTCTCCTTTGGGCCCAGGGAGCCTGGTCTCTGGAAACACTCCAGCCCCAGGTGGCACAGGTTCTCTACCATGCCAGGCACTCAGGATTCTCCCCCTCTCCGCCCCCTACGCGGAGCCGTCGCACTCTAGCTCTTGTTCCAGTGATGCTGAAGGAGCTCTTGCTTGGTAGCACCAACTCTTCTCTGTTGATGCCCGCAGAGCAGGGGATCGTTCCTCTATTAGGACCCCAGTGACCCGGCCGGAGCCAGCGCTCCGCAGCTGCATTCCAGTTGCATTCCTGGGTGATCCGGCCCTCGGAAACGAATGCAAGGGCACGCGGGTTTTGTGCAAAGGGAATACAGACTGTTCATTCTGCTTTGCTCCCTTTTCATTGCATACAAAATAGGCAGACAGGTGCATACATCATCATCACCCGGCTCGTGAAATTTGCACAAATAAGCAACATCCGTAAAGACCAACCAAGCACCAAGCACCTGCTCCAACCACGCACCACCAGCACATCACCGCACCCACGCGACTCCCCGCCCCGCTTCTCCGCGGCGTGCCCCTTCAATCTCAAGCCAGATCATTCAGGTCCTGGACCCTTCTGTCGCAGCCAGCGACGCCCGGCGGAGCGGCAGCAAAGCCCCGAGGATCAGGAACAGACGCCGCTTACCCACGAACTTAAAGCGACTCATGACAGCGGCGGCGGCTCCGGTTCCTCCCAGCGGAAGTGACGCAGTTCAGCCCGCGCTTCCGCTCCCGGCAGCCCCCGCGGCGGCTGAAGGTGAGCCGGCCGTCATGGCGTTCTCGGCTCCGGCTGCTTACCTGACCCACCAGCAGAAAGTGCTGCGGCTCTACAAGCGGGCGCTGCGGCACCTGGAGTCGTGGTGCATCCACAGGTGGGCGAGCGGCGGGGAAACTCGGGACGCGGGGAGGGAACCCCGGGCACCGCTGCAGAGCCGAGCGGGCAGCTCAAGGTCTTTGGGGACAGAACGCGGGGAGGTGGCCCCGGGCCCTGATGGGGAAAGACCGTGTCAAAGGAATAGCGGAAATCTAAGCAATGCAACTCTCAAGTAGTTACTAACAGTTGCTTGTGCACCAAAACGACAGTCTGCACAACACTCAAACCGAACCAGGAGCGAGGCAAAGGAATATGTTGCTGAAAAGCGGTACGTGGTGAGAAGACAATAGTTGTGTTATTAGAATTTTTTAGGGACTTAGGGCTTACCATGTCGTTTTGGGAAGTGAGAATTTTTGCTTATGATTTCCAGAGGCAAAAAGCAAGACAAATGACCTAGGTGAAGTTTATCACAAAACAAGGTAAATGAACTGGTTATGTCTGCGCAGGAAATTCTCAAGGCCGATCCACATTTATCTTTAATTTTTGCAAGAGTTAGCCATTCAGCACAACCCCAGGCTGAACCCGGAGTAAAATCTCGGCAACTTTGCAAGCGTCATCTCTCCATGACTGGAGAGAGGTTTGGGAGTGACGCCCGAGCATAGGCTTTAAGGAGCTGTGGCTCTTTGATAGACAAGCATACCACCCCGCTGAGCAGCTAACATTTTTCTCCAAAATCATTCTGGTATAAGGGACAAGTACCGGTACTTTTGCGTGTCTGATGAGAGCCCGGTTTGATGAACACAAGAATGAGAAGGACATGATGAAGGCCACGCAGCTGCTCAGGGCCGCCGAGGAAGAGTTCTGGCAGTGGCAGCACCCGCAGCCCTACATCTTCCCTGACTCTCCTGGGGCACCTCCTATGAGAGATACGAGTGCTACAAGGTCGGTCGCTGCCTCTCCCAAACCTCAGCCCAAGAAACTCCACATACCCTTTTAGTGTGGGGGCTTGAGCCATACCCAGTGGTGCTCAGGGATCACTCCTGGCCTGGTTCAGGGTCAGCCATGTGCAAGGCAAACACCCTCTGCCTGTATGTCTCTCTGGGCCTCCACAAGCCCCATCAGAGATCTCTTTGCTGACACTGTCGCTGCTGGAGGGAGTGTGGAGGGATGGACTTGTCTCTTCCAGGTGACATTGTTTCCCCTCAACCCACTCTAAGGACTTAGCCTTTTTTTGGCAGAGTGACAGATTACCAATAGAGATTACTTCACTCTCCTTTACATCCCTGTTCGTCCTGTGCTAATCGTTGCTTTGTGTCAGGTGCAGTGATTATAGAATTGCCCTTTGAGGGGCCGGAGTGATAGTACAGCGGGTAGGGGCGTTTACCTTGCACCTGGCCAACCTAGGCTCAATCCCTGGCACATGGTTCAGCGCACCAGGCGAGACCCAAAATGGAGGGGAAAAATGCTCCTCGATGATCTTTTTCTCTCCTGTCAGGTTCCTGATTGGTGCTTAGATGACTGGCACCCCTCCGAGAAGGCCATGTATCCTGATTACTTTGCCAAGAGAGAGCAGTGGAAGAAGTTGCGGAAGGAGAGCTGGGAACGAGAAGTGAGTGTTCCTGCACGTCACCCACCCCTTGGCCCTGACCAAGCTTAGAACTTGCCTCCACTCTTCTTTCCTGTGGGCAGAAGTCCAGATCCCCAGCGCTTGTTCCCTGACCCTTGTCGCTCAGACTATTTTTTTGGCTTTTTTGGGTCAGACCCAGCGATGCTCAGGAATCCTGGGTCTGCATTCAGGAATTACTCCTGGCGGTGCCGGAGAGACCATATAGAATGCCGGGCGTCACACCTGGTCAGCAGAGTGCAAGGCAGGCGCCCACCTGCTGTATTATTGCTGCTATTGCTGGGCTCCCCCTTTTTTTATTTGCTTTTTGGGTCACACCTGGCGATGCTCAGGAATTATGCCTGGCTCTGCACTCAGGAATTAACTCCTGGTAGTGCTCAGGGGACCATATGGGATGCTGGGGATCGAACCCAGGTCGGCTGTGTGCAAGGCAAACGCCCTACCAGCTGTGCTATCGCTCCAGCCCCTCTTTTTTTTTTTTTTTTTTTTTTTGGCTCTGGGTCACAGCCGGCAATGCTCAGGGGTTTCTCCTGGCTCTGCACTCAGGAATTACTCCTGGCGGTGCTTGGGGACCGTATGGGATGCCGGGATCGAACCCAGGCCGGCAGAGGCCGGCTGCGTGCGCAAGGGTAACGCCCTACCCACTGGGCTATTGCTCGGCCCCTCCCTTTTGTTCTTAAGTCTGCAGCTGGCCCTTCCCGGCTCTCTGTGGCTTTTATGTTGTTTGCTTCCCCGTCCTCCTCCTCCTTCATCCTTTGCTGGAGCTTCTGTTTCCTAGTTCTTCAGCTTCCTGTCCACCTTGGGGTTACGGTGCCTTTTTTTTTTTTTTTTCTTTTCGATTTTGGGGTGGCACCTGGCAATTTTCAGGATCTGGAAAACTTGATCTGCACTCAGGAATTACTTCTGGTAATAAGGAATAACTCCTGGCTCTAAGGACCATATGGGATCTGGGTAGGCCCGTGGAAGGCAGGCACCCTGCCTGCTACTGTCTCTCTGGCCCTGCTTGACATTTTTTAAGCTCAGTCTTGCTGTGGTGCCGTGACTGTATTGGAGCCAAGGGACTGATTGCTATAGTTCAGTCACAGGGTGCTCGGGTGGGCTTGCGGGCAGGAGCAGGAGACTGTTGGCAGGGATGTGAAGCCTAAGGGGGTGTGTGAAACAGGATGGAGCAGGTTTCCAGCGACAGCACAGGTGGCTGCTGGGTTTCCTGCTTGTGTTTGAGGGCTTTTATCGAGGTGTGGAGGACGGCTTAGGTGTGTAGTTAGTTGCAGCTCTGTTCAGTTTAAGGCCGATTAGAATCAGACTCCGTGCGGGTGTCCATCGGGGACTCTGGCTGTTGGTGTCGTAAACGCAAGGGAGAAATTGGAGCTGGGCCCAGAAATTTAAGTTGCTGGTTCTAATGGGCCGTGGAAATGTATGAGGGCGTGTGAGAGAGAGAGGCTCAAAAAGGAAAGTGCTGGAGAGCCTGTTGGCGGGGTCTGGAGGAGACAGCAGAGAGGCACGCAGCAAAGGGAGACATGAGCAGCTTGGGGTCAAATGTGGCAGAGCCCTGGAGAAGGTGACTCGTGTGCTGGGTGACGTTGCTGGGAGTTGCCAGAAGGCAGAAGTGAGTGAGGAGTGGAACTTGCAACCACATATTTTGGCTACAGGCCTTGGGTATTTTTTGGTCTAGTCTTTTGGGAGTGTTTGCTCATACTGAGAAGAGTTTGGCAGGTGGGGAAGAGAAGACAGGAAGAATTTGCTGAGGACTGGGACCAGAGCTATAGTACAATGGATAGGGCATAGGGCGTATGCCTTGCATGTGGCCAACCGAGGTTCGATCCCCGGCATCCCATATGGTCCCCCGAGCACTGCCAGGAGTAATTCCTGAGTGCAGAGTCAGGAGTAGACCCCAAGCATCACTGGGTATGACCCAAAAAGCCAAAATAATTTGCTGAGAGCTGAAATGGGATTATAATTGGGGTCAAGGTTATGTTAAACAACAATGCATAGGGGCCGGAGTGATAGCACAGCAGGTAGGGCGTTTTCAGCCGGTAGGGCGTTTTCCTTGCATACTGCCAACCTGGGTTCAATCCCCAGCATCCCATATGGTCCTCCAAGCACCACCAGATCCCTGAAAGCAGAGCCAGAAGTAACCCTTGAGCATCACCGGGTATGACCCAAACAGCCAAAAAATAAAACAGTGATGCATATCACCAAACAGTCTCAAAATAAATGCTTTATTTAGAGGTGACTACAACAGTATGCCACCCGCATGGCAAACCTGGCAAGCTGCTTGTGTAGTATTTGATATGCCAAATACCAGTAACATTTATATTAGGTCATTCCTGTGACCTAATATAATTGTTTGAGGCTCTTTATGTTCCTGGAGCGGGTGGATGCCTTTGGGTTCTACTAGCATGAGACGGGACATATGGAGATATTACTGGTGCCCGCTCTAGCAAATAGATGATTAACGGGAAGATAGTGATAGATAGTGATAGTGATGCATATAGGTGTCCATTAAGAGATGAAGGACGGAGAAATGGTTAACATCTAAAGTCGGTACAGGCGGACAGTTGTGGGGAAGAAGAGATGTGTGGAGGCCTGTATGGAGGCCTTTGAAAGGAGAATTTCTTCCTCCCTGATAGTTGGGCAAAGTGGAAGTAGCTACATGTGAGTAGCAGTCTTGGTGATGGGGAAATGAAAGGTTTAAGCAGTAGCTTTCTTAGTTTTGTGAAGAGCGCACCGCTTGTTTGGAGCCTGGACAAGAAGTGGTGGCACCCGTGTGGCAGGGTGGACTTGTCAGACAGCAGGAGCGAGGTCACCAGGTGCCGTGAGTTGGGAACAAGTATTCCAGCAACTTTGTTTTTATTATACCACCTTTAGGCATACAGTTACAAGATGCCCACGCTTGAGTTTTAGTTCTACAGTGTTTCAACACCCATCCCTCCATCCATGCACATCTCCCATCACCAATGTCCCCCCTCCCTCCCTCCTCCATGATGGGTTCTGTATCTCCTTTCTATCTCTCCCTCCTGCCTACCTTTCCTATACATTGTGGAATGTAGTATATTCTAGGACATGATTGGATCCACTAGTTTGATGGACTGCATCTGGACAGCGAAAATGGCGGCTGTTGTGGTGGGCGAGTCTCATATTGTGGTCGGCTGCTTCCGGGAGGCCCCCAGAGGTGATGGGCCAATACCCAAAACCCATCTGTCCTCCTGGGAACCTCGTGGTTAGCTGGGCTAGGGAGAGCTCTCCCAGTTGCTTCTGAGGCTTCCAGCATAATTTTTTCCAGGACTTTTTCCCCTTCAGTGATCCCAGACTGAATGAGTTCAGGGGGCTTGTTGGGGGGAGGGGGTATGTTCCAGGGACTTTGGGGTGTTTGAGAAGAGTGTCCTGCTGGAAGATGCTGAGTGAAGGAGGGAGGGAGGGAGGGGCTGCAAGGCTGAGACAGACACAGACGGGGCCGGGCCTGGTGGACAGACCTCTAACCCAGCTGTCTGGGAGTTTCTGAACTTTCTTTCAAGGGGCGTCCAAGCATTTGAGCTGGAAAGGGACCCTGGGTGGGGAGCGGGCTACCAGACTCTGTACTCAAGGCCTGTTGGTTCTGGTGATGAGGTCAAGGCAGTTGAGAAACATTCAGCTGTGTAGCTGGTCGCGCCACTCATCACCAAGCTGATCCGCTTCCCAACGTGCTGCAGTCCAGGTCAGCCACGGTCCAGACAGTTGGTTTTCTGGAGGAAGCTTCTGAAGATCATGGACCCAAAAAGTCCATCTCTTAAGGCTCCTTCGCTTTGAGGCAGTGACCATCTCGGAGAAGCAAGGGCTGCAGGCAGCCACGACTAACTCATGTACTGGATTTGGGTGTGCTTTGGCCGGGTTGCTGTGCATGGAGCTCGAACATGAGCAGTTCTGACTGTGAGGTTTCTTGATGCTTTGGGACTGGGGGAAACTGGAAGACTTACCCCAGTTTCATTTCATGAACAAGAGGTGGGCAAGTGGGGGCTGGTTTTTGTCAGCTTTGATGGTTTGGGATTGGGCCACCCTGAAGAACAGCGCATGAGCTAGTGTAGGAAGAGGAAAGGCGGGCGAATACAGGGGCTGGCGCGGGCCAGGAGGGGCCCTGGGTGCTCGCGCTAGGCTGGTGCATGTGGGAACAAGGCAGACACTATGGTCCAGTTCTGTCATGACCTTCTTTCCTTGCCCTCTTCTAGATTAAGCAGCTGCAGGAGGAAAACCCCAGCAGGTGGTCCCAGAACAGAAGCTTTGCCCCCTGCGCCGAAGCAGGGAGATTTGCCTCCCCTGTGGTGGCACATCGTGACCAGGCCCCGGAGCGGCCCATGTAGAGGGGCAGGAAGGTGCCTGACCGATCCCTCCGGCAAGTGGAAGGAGCTACACAACACGCAGTACCCACTTTGCCCTAATAAAAATTACCCAGCGTGGTCTGTGTGGGGCTGATTCATTCACTTGAGGAGTAGCTCAGTGCCAGGTGCCTGGAAAGACCTGGATCTGACCTGAGGCCAGGCACATGTGGTCGCTCCCCTCTCGGGAAGTCACGTTGTTGGCATCTCCTCAGTGGGGCACTCCCGGTGAGGCGCCCTGCACAGCAGTGAGACGGACAGACTGGGAATACTGAGGACTTAAAGACCTTTACTCGAGAGTTCACTAAGGGAGTTTTAGTCTAGTGAAAGAACAGCTCGCTGCGCAGCTACGTCCAGGAGAGATGGCCATGGGGGTTGTGGCGTTCTCTGGTTTGGAGCTGATGGGGTTGGAGACCAGCCCATCTACGGCCAGTTTCTCGTGACACATTTTAGGGGGCCGTTTTCCAGCTTTGTAGCAATAGCTAATTGGAGAATCTGGGGGGCTAGAGCCTGACTCGGTTTTGAAGACATTTCTCTAAAACTGAAAGCCATTTTTAACATTGCTGCCCCCCCAAATAAGTCAGTAACCTTATCAATAGAGTCAATATCCTGGGTTCTTAGGGACTGTAATAATCATTATAGAGGCCAGAGTGATAGCACAGCGGGTAGGGCATTTGCCTTGCATGCAGCCGATCCGGGTTCAATCCCCGACATCCAACATGGTCTCTGCCATGAGTAATTTCTGAGCGAAGAGCCAGGAGTGACCCAAAAAGCAATCATAAAAACACTGTCCATTTCCCAGGGGAAATTCTTGATGCTTTGGGGGCTGGGGGGACTGGAAGACTTGCCCCAGTTTCACTTCTTGAACAAGAGGTGGGCAAGTGGGGGCTGTTTTTGTCCATTTCAGCCCATCTATGCTCAACTGAATTTTTTTAATTTGTGGGGCAGGGGGCACACCCAGCACCGCTCAGGGGTTACTCCTGACTCCACTCAGGAATCATGTCTGGCAGTACTCGGGGGATCATACGGGATGCCAGGAATTCAACCCCAGTCGGCTGCGTGCAAGGCAAGTGCCATATCTGCTGTACTATAGTTCTGGCCCCATGCATTTAATTTTTCCCTTGGCCACAACCAGCAGTGCTCATGGCTATGGCCAACTCCCAGGGAATCATAGGTGTGCCAAGGATTGTACCCAGGTCAGGTGTACACAGAGCAAGCATCTGTCTGCTGTACTATCTCCGGCACACACTGAATTTCAATGAAACTTGAAATACTGAATTTTTTTTCCTAGTGGTTCTTTATTTATAATGTAGGTTGAAGCAATTGTTACAAGGTAGAAGGGAGACACGTTACACAACTGTTATTTATACAGGTTTAGAACAAAAAACTGCACAGGGAGAGGTCAACTCTCAGTACAAACTAGCAACTAAACCACAATAATTTACCTTTAGAAAGGATTTCTTTATTCTCAGCTGTGACACTGCTTTTACAATATGCAAAAACACAAACAGAACTACCCAAGGTGTCTCGTCACAATCTTTCTACACCGAATTTGGCAACATTTTATATTAAATTTATTCAGATTATACTAACGTTTAAGAACTAAACAAGTGAAAAGCTGTACCAAGGTACAGTTACATCCATTTATCTCAAAAGTTTTAAAATACCACTTTTATCTATTGTAATTACCTTGCAGTGATTTCTGCTTGCGAAAAACCATTTCAAGCATCATATGCACAATGCATCAGCTACTTTTAATCATCAAGATTGGTGGGCTAAGCCACAGGCACTACTGTTGCTTATATTGTAAAAGGAGCTTGTTTTTCAAAGGGAAAAAAAAAGCTTCAGTTTCTAATAATCATGCCTTTGCTTTAAAGCCGGAACAGAGAACGGCCTTGAGCAATCACAGCAGTGTTAAGTGTCACTACAGAGAATGACTATACAGGTGCGTTCACTCACATCAATGCAGTTATGTATTAAAGCATAAGGTGGTGGAACCGAAGTTCAGAGCCAGCAGCAATTTGCAGGACTTTGGGGGCCCACCACACTGTTCCTTGAATCGGTCAAGGAACTTGCAAGGGCTCCTCTTGCTGGACACACTTGCTATAGGCACAGTTGTCCACTCCAAGGGGGGCCCCCCGGAAGGCTACAGACCTCTGCTGGCTTTAGGGGAGATGGACATTGTAACAAATTTAGTTTTCATTTAAAAGGCAAATTCATTCCAAAATTGCCTAGCATACCAAAAGAAAAAAAAAAATAGACGGGGACTGTAAGTCTCGTGAGATTCCTGGTGATAATAAATAAATCGCCTCCAATGTTCAGTATGGAGTCAATTAACTGCCATTTAGGGAAAAGAAAAACAAGCCCCCAGATCAGTAAACACATTGGCAAGTTGCGAGACTCCATGCTGGTTACCCTTGTTATATTTGCTTGAGTTTTTTTTTTTTTTGTTTTTATTTTTTTTTTGTTTTGTTTTTCCTCCTCCTTCAAAATATTTGGGCTTTTCAATGCACCCAGCCTGCTGGGCACAGTTAAGTAAAAGGCATTTGCTATATTTAAGAATTCCCTGCTATTATTTATCTTAAAGTGTGTTCACATTTTAAAAACTGCCTTACCCATTTGGATGGATGTACTCAGATTCAACGGATACAACAAACGAAAGCGTGGGGTGGGGTGGGTTCTCCGGCTAACATGCACGGGGGGGCGGGGGGCGCTGTGTGCAGTCCAGATCACGGGAGAAAGGAAGTGCTCAAACACCCTACAGAAACAAACACTGCAATCCAGTATGGCTTATTCGGATGCATTTACCAGGAAGCTATTAGAATTCAACCTACGGGCTACGTGGCTACTCTTAAATGTAACAGGATCGGCTATGCGGACAGCGCGGCCCCTCCCACGGCCCTCCCCCCAATCCCTACCAAAGCCAGCTTTCCTTCACTCTGAATATTGCTTATCAACTGTTACTCCTCCTTTATTTGAAGATTTCACCCCCGTCCATTTGTACATTAAAAGAACTTGAATTTGCTTCGAGCCAGACTCCTACAGTGCATCTACAAAAGCTTACAGAAAAGAAGAGAAAAAAGTATAGTTACCGTTTTTGTTTTCTGAAATAAACTACTTCGTGGTTCCCCTGCCCCAGCCTCCCACTCCCAACCCCTTATGCATTTAAAATCTTACAAAGACTTGTAAAAAAGTTAAATGGAATTTGGCACCTTCAGGAAAAAAAAAAGGAAGAAAAAAAACAGATTAAACTGTGCACAAAGAAAAAAAAAATCAACTGTCAGTATTTACAAATGAAAAGATCAAGGTTGTCTTGATTAACAGATGCTGCTTTTCCAATTCCTTATCTAAAGGTATGGAGTACTTTCAAAAGAGCTGAATTCTGCGTTGCCTACAAAAATCTTATGGATTACAGATTGGAATGGATCAAGACCAATTAGGCTGTGTTAATTAAACGGTTCGCTCCCCACCCGGCCATGTTTCTGGGGAGACTAAGTGCCTAGGAGAAGCGGGTGCTGAGCGGTCATTTGTCAGGGTCTTCTTGAGTTTCACGCCCCTACGGATGGCATTCAGCATGTCTTCTCCTTGCGGGCTCTCTCGGGGCTCAGCTCTGCAGGGTCGCCCTCTGAATCTGGCCCGGGGGCCACACTGGCACTTGAGGGCTCCCTTTCCTGGTCTTCAGCCTCACTCTCTGGAATCGCCTGTCTGTGCTCCTCGGGGGGTGCTTGGCTTGGGGCCTGGAAGAGGAGGGTGGCGGGAGGCTGGGCCACTCCACAGCGGGGGCAACATGCTGGTGGCACCCTGGGGGCCCTCACCCACAGAGGGTGACTCGGGGCTGGGCTCACCCCGCTCCTCTGGCCCGTCAGGAGGGGCAGGCAGTATCCCTGGGAGGTCTGGGACAGTTGGGGTCTTGACAGGGATCACGGGGGGGTCTTGATGGGAATGGGACCGGCTCCGATGGTGCCCCGCGGACCGAAGGCTTGGTGGAAGGGGTCCGTCGGATGGTGGCAACCCCAGGGGTGACCATAGTGGGTCCGAGGGTAGTGGGGAGGCCTGCGGTTGAGGCCGGCGCTTGGCCTGGAACATCCGTCGGTAGGACTGGCTGATGTCACTGTTTCTCGGGATGGTGGAGGACTTGTCAAACTCCTGCTGGTCGGCCTCCTGCTCCCCACTCACGGAGAAATAATCATAATCTGAAACTGAGCAAAGGTCTGATTAGAAATCACCACAGTTGGGGCCAGAGTGATAGCACAGTGAGCAGGGGGTTTGCCTTGCACGCAGCCGACTCCAGTTCAATCCCTGGCATCCCATATGGCACCCCCAAGTACCGCCAGGAGTAATTCCCTGAGTGCAGAGCTAGGAGTAACCCCTGAGCATTGCTGGGTGTGACCTAAAGGAAGAAAGGAAGGAGGGAGGGAGGGAAAGAGGGAGAAAAATTGCCAAGGCAGCAGCTTTGCACTCTGTTCTGGTTTGGTTTTCAGGCCACACTCAGCCATGCGCAGGGTATGGCTACTTGTGTCTGTGCTCAGGGAGCACTCCTAGCAGGGCTCAGGAGACTGGGGTGCCGGGTATTGAACCGGGGCCAACAGCATGTGAGGCAAGCACCTTATTGTGGTACTCTATCACCCGGCCCCACAGAGAGCTTAGTTTTAACAGACCCTGGGCTCAAACTCCCAACTCTGCTATGTATCAGGTTCTGTGGGTCTGAGCCAATTATGAATTCCCAGCTGACACACATTGGAGGAGGCAAAAAAAATGCCGTGAGTGGTTCTCAAGACTGATCATGTAAAAACAAATCTAAGCATACAGTGTGCGTGTGTGGCGGGAAGGCCTAGAATGCAGTAGCTGTCATTAGTTCACACTGGCACTGCCCTGTCGACCAGAGGCTGAATTCTGGTCGCTTCAATCCGCGCCACAGGATGGCGAGAGCCTGGTCAGACACTGGACGCGGTTTGGAAGTCCATCTGCTAATGGATCCTTTGTGGTGAAAGAGACCCCAGGCCTCACTGCCCCCTCCCCCCTCCTCCTCCAAGGAGGCACACCCCTCTGCTCCACCCCCCTAGACTGCCTCCTACCTTGGGAGGGAATGGTGTCCCCGGAGCAGCAAGGGGTGGTGGTCTGCGATGCTGTAGCCACTGGAGCACTGCAGCGAGTCGCGGCTGCTCCTCTGCGTGTCCAGCTGGAGGCCCCGAGCCAGGGCCAGGGCCAGTTCCTCACAGGCCTCCATGTCCTCCCCAGGCTGCCGAGAGGCCAAGACAACATCAGCCATGGGGCCATGAGTCACAGGAACCTCCCCGGCAGGCGCCCTCCTAGCCTGCTCCTGTGAACTGTGGGCCCTGCAGGCTGGCCACTGGGTCCACTTCCCACCTGGATTCTACCCCGAACTCCCCGTGGGTCTTCAGGGCAAATCGGGCACAGGCAGCCACAGGAAATGAACACGTTACCCTGGCAGCAGCCGACACGGTCATGCTCCGGGGTCTCTGTGTGTCCTCGGCAGCGGCTGGGGCACCGCCTGCGGCTGGGGGGTCCTCCCCGCTGGGGTCCACCTCCCGCTTCTCCTTCCGCCGCTGGAGGGTGTTCACCAGAGGCTGATCATAAGGTCCCGGCTTGGCCCAGTCCTGAGCAGAACAAGTGTAGTCAGGCGCCGGGAGGAGGCTGGTGGGGGGGCGCTGATGAACCCTCTAGACTGCTGCCCCCTACTGCCAAAGGCAGCGGCCCTGTCTCTGCCCTCAGCTCCTCTAAAAACATGAGAGGAAAACTCATGGGGGCGTGGGGGCTCCCTGGAAAACGCCCCTTTCTTCCTATCTGCTGGGAGATGACACCCCTCAACGCAGGCAGCCCAGGAGGTACTTTCTTAACAGCCCCACTATAGCCCCCACTGTCTAGGGACTCCAGAGGCACAGCCAGTGGAGGTGGGGGCCACAACTGTGAGGTCTCTGCCCTCCCACTCTCTCCTCCAACCCAAGGGCTATACTGGTCTGTAAAGGCCACCAGGGGGCACTACAGAAACTTCATCCACTTGGGGCAAATTGGGGGTGGGGAACCCCAAAGGGAACTGTGGGGTGTGCCCTCTGAACCCTCCCAGAGGAAGGCAAGGCCTTCAGGGTCATTAGAAAGGCTGAGACCCTCGCCCCACCCATGAGGGAGAAGGCCCCAAGCCTGGGGCCTGCTCTTCAGAGGAGCCCCAGCCCGCAGATGACAGCCTGACTCTGCTCTGATAGCTAAGCCAGTGTCTGAAGATGAGGCTGCCATGACGTGAGAACTCTGCATCCAGTACTCTAACAAGCCATTGGCCAAATGATCTTCTGGGCTACAGTCCCACGCACAGTCCCAAAGCGGGCCTGTCCAGTCCCCAGGAGGGAGAAGTGGCACTTCCAAGCTGGTGTGACGGCCCCCTCTGGGGACATGAACTGCGGTCAATGACACGGAGCCAGTCTCGGCTTCCCCAGCGGGCCTGACTTAGGGAGAGGTGGTATGGGGAAGAAGGCAGAGTGTGAGAGAGGGGAGCTGAGGGCGAGGACCATGGGACAGAAGAGGTGAGCACAGAGACCAGGAGAGGTGAGAAGGGCAGGGAGGAGGGGAGAGAAGACACAAACCTTCCAGCTAGGGATCTGAGATGACGGGAACATGCCGGGCCCAATGGTGTAATAATGAGCGTAGTCTGGAAGGTGGGTAGAGCTGACCCGAGGGAGCAGGCGGGAGGCAGGCAGGCAATGAGGGAAAGGGTTCGCCCCCACGGGCCCCACTCGGGACTCACTTGATAAATTATAGTGAGAAAACCCATTAGACAACTGGAAACAAACAAAAAAAAAGGGAGGAAAGGGAAAAAATTAATAAAACAGGATGATGGTGGAGGCACAAGATGGCATTGACATTCAAGGACGGGGCAGTGTATTCACAAATAAATAAACACAGGCTCTGCTGCTCCCGATGCCCCACGCTGCGAGGCCACGCGTGACACCAAACCCGGACCCATCCGCTTCTTATGTGGCTGAGGGCTGACCAGTGTCCTTTGACCTGTGGTACCCCGTGGGTCGGTACTGGGGGCACTTTTTGGGTCACACCCAGCGATACTCAGGGTTATTCCTGGCTCTGCACTCAGGGATTACTCCTGGTGGTGCTCAGGAGTAATACTTGAGTGCAGAGCCAGGGATAGACACCAGGTCGGCCGTGTGCAAGACAACGCCCTGGCTCCAACTCTTGATTTTTTTTTTTTTTTTTTTTTTGCTATTTTGGGTCACTCAATGTTCAGGGGCTACTCCTGGCTCTGCATTCAGGAATTACTCCTGGCGATGCTGGGGAACCTATCAGATGTTGGGGATTGAACCAGGGTCAGCTGCATGCAAGGCAAATGCCTTACCCGCTGCTGTGCTGTTGCTCCGCCCCTAATGTTAAAGTTTAATGTAGCATCATTGAAAGGGGGACAATGAGTCCCTCGCCCCGCCCTCCCTTATGCAAATGTTTGCATTTCTAAAGCATCTCCCAAGGGATCTGTTAACACTGGAGATTTCAAAATCATGACACTATTCAGGTACAGAAACCAAATTGGAATAAAAGGTTGGTTTGCAAACTAAAGCCGCACGACCCCCAAAAAAAAAAATTAAAAAGCACACAGCCTGTGACATGGGGGAAATGTCACACCCAACAATATGGTGACAGGGAGGTGGGGTGCTTGGGAGGGAAGGACAGATGGAGGGGCACACACATTCATCTGGAAGAAGCCTTCACACCTCCCAGTTCCCCATAGCCCTTCCTCTCCCTCAGATGACCCTCAGCAAGGTCTGGGCGCTGACTATCAAGAAAACCCTTTCTTAGCCTTGTCCTTCCCTCTATGCTCCCCAGGGGGGTGCCCCTGTGACGCTTCCGGCTCCCTGCTGGGGGCAGGGCAAGGCGGCTGAGAGGACCCGCCCCAGCCGGTCACCTTCTCCGTGGACACCCAGGCGCCCATGGTAGAGCCTGAGCTGACAGAGGGGGCGAGCTGCACTCGCTCACAGACTGGCAGGTTTCAGAGGCTTCGGAGGAGGCCGAGCTGGATGAGTTCTGCAGCAGAGGGGTTGGGTCGGAACGACGTTGGGGTGGTGGCAGGGGGACCAACAGAATCCGGGCCACATACCAGCAAAAAATAACAGTACATTAAAAAAGAAAAAAGGCAGAGCATGCACAGAGAGAGAGAGAGAGAGAGAGAGAGAGAGAGAGAGAGAGAGAGAGAGAGAGAGAGAGAGAGAGAGAGAGAGAGAGAGAGAGAGAGAGAGAGAGAGAGAGAGAGAGAGAGAGAGAGAGAGAGAGAGACAGGAGGGAAGGATGAGAGAAGCAAAGAGTTAGGGTTATTTTTCAGCACACCCTCCCCACCTCAGCTGCATCTGCAAGAGGAATTCAAGCCAGAAGCAGCGAGCCTGTGGACACCCCCCCAACACACACACAGCCCCGGCAGCACGGGGTGGGCTCTGTGTTCTCTGGCAAGGCTGGCTATGGGGGGACCATGGTGCACGGGCTGGGCAGCTGCCTGAAGCTCCCTCAGTCACGCACCTCCAGATCCCTGCCGTGAAGCTGCCTTCTCACCATGCAGCTTTGTAGGCTCCTGTGTGTGTGGGGAGATGACAGAGCTGGGGGCACTGATGCCCGTGGGCACTGCAGTACTGCCCCAGGAGGAGGTAGAGCCTGAGCTGACAGGTGGGCGGCGGCACTCGCTCACAGACTGGCAGATTTCAGAGGCTTCGGAGTCTAGGGAGTCTGAGGATGACCAAGAAGGTCTGACCAGGGAAACGACTGTCATCTTACACTTTTTTCTTGTTTATTTTTATGTTTGTTTTTATTTTTTTTGCTTTTTTTGGGGTCACACCCAGCAATGCTCAGGGGTTACTCCTGGCTCTTCACTCAGAAATTTCTCCTAGTGATGCTCAGGGGACCATATGGGATGTCAGGGATTGAACCCGATCAGCGCGTGCAAGGCAAAAGCCCTACCTGCTGAACTGTAGCTCCACCCCCGTTATTTTTGTTATTGTTGTTGTTGTTTTTCAGAACTGCTTGCCTTGGGGAGTGGAGGGCCGAGGCGCGCAAACCCTGGCTACAGACATACCCTAGGCCCTGCACACGTGGTTAAGCGCAACCTGCCAAGGGCCCAGAAGAGGCAGAAAGGGGAGGATTTTGCACTCATCATCCTGATCCTTGGCCCCCGGAACTCCGGAGAGGTCAGAAGACTTTCCTCCTCACAGGTCTGTAATCCCGCCCTCCGCCCCAAGAAGGGGCAGACTGCGTGCTGGCCTCCCTAAGTTTCCCGTCCACTTTGGAATTCCAAACAGCTGCCATGCCTTTGCGCAGAGTCCCCTTTACAATTCTGCAGCTTACCCGACCTGGGAACACCCTGCCTCGAGTTGCCAGGCAGACACCTCCTGGGCTCTGGCTTTCCGAGGTCAGTAAACCACCACATGCCACTGTCAGCTTCCCTCAACATCACTGGAGGCAGAAGGCTTTGGCCCAATCCCCACAGAGACCGACAACACAGCGGAAGCAGGCGCCCCCACACCCTTTGTAGAAGTCAGCGCTGACCCGAGGATGCCAACATGTCAGTGGGTGAGGAACACACAGGGGCAGAGCTGCGCATCAGAAAAGCCTCCAAGATCATGGTTTCCCTCCCAACAGAAGTCACACTCTCAACAGGCAGGACACATGGTGGGAACTTCGGGCGCATACACAACGGTCATGGGCACGGCGGGGTGCCTCAAAGAACAACACGCTGGAGCACCCGACGGGATGAGCGCATCTGGACGGAGCACTGCAGCTGATTCACTATCCCGGGGAGAGAGGAAGGAAGAGAAGCCATGGTGCCCTGACCCTGAACAATGCCAGGGGGGGGCTGGGCCCGAAGCTCCAGGTTTGCCCACCTCAGACACACACACCACGTCTAGGTGTGTCCGCAAACAATGCTTCCACTCCATGAAAACGCTCACCCAGCGGCCCTGCATGGCTATAGTAGCTTGAAAGAGGCTCCAGCCAGGCTTCCAGAAACCTGCAGCTCCTGTGATTATAAGACTCCACAATCGGGTGCGTGAGGGCAGGGGGCACCCATAGTCTGCACTTCTATGGAAAGGACCACACAAGTAACCTGGGTAGGAGCCCTGGGATGAAGCTTGCACACAGCAGATAATCGGAGACTCTGGGGCACTGATGCCTGCCTAAACAAAGCACGGGACCCCAGAGTGCAGATGTGGTGCAAGACTGGTCAGCCTCCAAGGACACACCCGCGGAAGGTTGCCACTCCCTCCCCTTCAGCAGAGGGCGCTGTAGGGCACCCTGGATAGTGCTGGTTCTTGCTCAGTGGCATGTGCTTAAGAGGTGGACCCACGGCACGGGGACAAAGGTCAGAGAGTGGGGAAAAGGGCAGGGCAGTCCCGATGATGCTCTGCCCACAGCCTACTTGCTTTATTACGTGTTTTTTGGTTTGTTGTGGGGGCCACACCCGGCTGTGCTCAAGGGTTACTTTTTAGCTCTGCTCTTAGGAATTACTCTTGGCATTGCTCAGGGGACCATATGGAATGCCAGGGAGCAAACCTGGGTTGGCTGTGTGCACGGCAAATGCCCTCTGTACACTGTACTATCGCTCCAGCCAGGCATGTACACAGGACTGGGCCTGGCACCCTCTAACTCACTCTGGCTAAAGGGAGTCAACTTCTCGCCGTGGGCCCTGAAGATTCATTCTCATTCTCAACACAATTGCAAACAGGAACGCCGTGAGGAAGAGTTCTGGGACACACTTCAGAGGCACCTTCCGTCTACTGGAGGAAGAGCAGAGCCGAGGAGGCAGAGGGACCTTGCCACAGGGCCCATGAAGGCCAGCCCCATGCTAAGCTGGACACAGACCCCTCTGGGAGTCTGGCACTGGGTGAGAAAGCAACTAGCAAAGTGACTATGAGACAAGCCCCAAACCCAGGCTTCTGTCCTGGGGCGGAGGAGGGGGTTGCCCCCTTTTTACAGTTTTGTTTTGGTTTGGGGTCACAGCTGGCGATGCTCAGATTACTCCGGGATCTACACTTAGGAATTACTCTAGCGGTGCTCAGGGGACCACATGGGATGCTGGGGATTGAACTTGGGTTGGCCGTGTGCAAGGCAAATACCCTCTTCGCTCTATCACTCCTGTCCCTGACATCTCTCGTATGTTTTGGGGCCACACCTTCGGTGCTCAGGAGTTACCTAGGGATTATTCCATGCTGGGGCGGGGAAGGAGGGTTGTGAGTTGTTGTTTTGGCCCACACCCGCAGTGCTCAGGGGTGAGTCTGAGATCACTCCTGGTGGGCTCTGGGGAGTCATATGGAATACCAGGGACGAAATCCAGACTGGCCACATACAGGCAAGCACCCTACCTGCTGTCTTTTTTTTCCCTTTGCTTTTTGGGTCATACCCAGAGATGCTCAGGGATTACTCCTGGCTCTGCACTCAGAAATTTACTCCTCAAAGTACTGGGACCATATGGGATGTCGGGAGCGAACCTGGGGCAGCCGCATGTAAGGCAAACGCCCTTCCTACTGTGCTATCTATCCAGCCCCTACCTGCCGTCTTATCACACTGAAGCAGTGACAGCTCCAAGATGGGACCATGCAACTGGAGAGTCTCCGTGAGATGACAGGCAGGTCCCTCCTGACCTCTCTGCCCACGTCAAGGTCCTCCTCTGCGCTCCCAGCCCTGGTGGTGGGTCAGGACCGAGGGCCCCAGCTGCTCCTTGAGGCCTTACCTGGTTGCGCCTCTGGCGGCATCGGGGATGGTGACTTGGACTGGAAAGGCGTCCTGGGAAATGAAGCCCGAGTCGTGCGGGGACACACTGGACAGCCGCACGGGCGCCTGCTGGGCCAGGTTGGAGCTGCGGTAGCGGTAGCGAGCTGGGGGAATGCGAGTGGGAGCCGCTGGAGCGAGAGTCGCTGCTGGTGACACTGTTCAGGCTGCTGCAGGGGACAAGCGGGGCATGGAGGGAGGGGACAGGTTGGGGAGGAAGGGCCAACGGTAGGAGAAACGCCATCAGGTCACCACCCCGCCATGCACGGACTCTGAGGCTTTTTTTTTTAAGTGAAGCAAGATCATTTTTATTTCAATTTACTTAGATGTGAAGGGAGAGAAAGTCTGTGTTCCAGAGAACAGGAGCTTCTCTAGATGGAAAGAGCAAGCCAGGCTATAAGCAAGCAAGATACGGGTTCCAGGGAGGACATGGGCTTAAAGCGCTCAGGCTCGGCGGCGTCTGCAAAACACCCACGGGTTGAGCTGCAGCACCGAGCAGTTGGGCCCAGCAGGGTCACAGGGTGGGCCTGGACCCCTGGCTGCAGCCTGGGGGGGGCCCTCGGAGAAGACACACTGCAGCTTTGTCTTCCGTTAATGAGTGCTACCAGAATTTAAAGAAAACCCAAAACACACACACACCTCTCAAAAAAACCCTGAAACACATACACATATTTCTCCTCCCTCTCTCCTCCCCACCTTCCCATGTAACAAACCAACAGGTCTCAGAGACACCTAAGCGCACATCTTTGCATATGGAGGCCCCCAATCCAACCCAACCCAACCTTAAACCAACAGTTTCCGGTTGCAGAAAGTCAGGAAACAGCCTCTGAGGTGCCAACCTCCAGCCCGGTGTGGACTGTACCTAGTCAAGGGCAATGAATCACACACACAGACACAAAAAGCAAAGAACCAACATGACCATAGGAAGATCCAGCGGATCCAAATGAACTGTTTGGACAAATGGGACTGGAGGTGTTGGTTTGGTGTTTGCTCAGGGCTTATTCCTGGCTCTGTGCTCAGGGATCTCTGCCAAGAGAACTCTAGGGCCCACCTGGGGTGACACGGATGGAGCCTGGGCCAGTCTATTGTAGCTGGATCCTGCCCTCGCTCTCTGGCTCCTCCATACAGATCCCTAATCTTAGTGTTCATACACAGCAAGTGGAAATTCTTTCAGCACATCACTGATATGGCCATGTTCTGTGAAAGGGGGCAGAACCGAAAGGGGCTGGAGCTCAGCTTCACCTACCTGCACACACTTGATTTTCGAGACATGGTGGTGCTGGGGGAAGAAGGAGGCGCCTGGTATGACCAACTGTAATCAGAACCTTTCAAGTCCAGAATCACCTGGCACGACAGAGACAGAAGTGAGAAAAGAGCGTCAGAATCCTAACACACGTCACAGCACCGTATCAGTTCGGGCTGGGAGAAAAATCAAGTATTACATTGATTTAAAAAAAATTTTTTTTGGGGGGATGACAGGTTTGGCCCACACCAGGCAGTGCCCATTAGCTAATCCTGACTCTGCGCATAGGGATCTCCCCTGGGGAGGAACATAGGTGATGCTGGGGATTGAACGGGGTCACACAAAGGCAAGCACCCGAACCCTTGTACGATCTCTCCAGTCCCAGCATATTTTAGATAGTTTTCTCATGATTCTTTCTGTGTCTGTGACTTCCTTAATGAACAGTTATTGGAGTGAGACATTTCAGTTTTCATTCAGAAGAAGCTCAGTGAATGCCTGCAGAGAGAATCATGGCTGTTGCAGTCCAAGAAAAGTAATTTCAGAGCATGGACGCAGGGCTGAGAAGTTTAAACATCAGAAGCACAAATCTGGGTGAGAGTGATGGCATAGCGAATAGGTCATTTGCCCTGTGCACGACCCCAGAGCTCTCCAGGAATACTCCCTGAGCACAGAGCCGCAAGTCATTCCTGAGCAGTGTTGAATGTGGCCCCAAAACCAATAATAATTTTTTTTCCTTCCTGGGTCACACCTGGTGATGCATAGCGGTTACTCCTGGCTCTGCACTCAGGAATTACTCCTGGCAGGGTTTGGAGGACCATATGGGATGCCGGGATCAAACCTGTGCCATGTGCCAGGCAAACACACTGCTCACTGGACTATGGCTCCAGCCCCCCAAAATGTTTTTTTTTTTTTTGCTTTTTGGGTGACACCTGGTAACGTTCAGGGGTCACTCCTGGTTCTGCACTCAGGAATTACTCCTGGCGGTGCTAACCATATGGGATGCCGGGATCGAACCCTGGTCGGCCGCGTGCAAGGCAAATGCCCTACCGTTGTGCTATCACTTGGCCCCCAAAATGTTTTTTTTTTGGATTTTTTGGGTCACACCCAGCGATGCTCAAGGATTTCTCCTGGCCTTGCACTCAGGAATTACTCCTGGCGGTGCTCAGGGAAACATATGGGATGCCAAGGATTGAAGCCAAGACAGCACAGGCTGGCCGCATGCAAGGCAAACGCCCACCCGCTGGGCTATCGCTCCCGCCCCCAACATGAAATTTTTAAGTGATCTTTCTTCCCTAAGGAGAGATCCCTATGCCTTGGTTAATAGAATTGGAGAGATGGAATAATAACAGTGCAGTGTGCCCCAAAACACACCACTGGCTTGTTCCTGGGAGAGCTGATTTCTAGAAGGGATGAGCAGTGGCCGAGGGCACAGGTGCTGACCCCCACAATCCAGGTCTCCCACTCATTAGCTACACACCTGGTAAAGTGACCATAGCCTCCTCCTCTATAAAGTCGGGTACTGGAAAGAGTAGCTAGGGACATCTATGGGAGAGTCCGGTACAGGACCGGGCCCACAGTAGGGCTTTGCTCCGACAGGGCCAGTGATGACGGCATGCCTCAGCTGGAAGCATGAACCAATCCTAGACAGACAGTAGCCGCACCTGGTCCTGCCACCCCTCTCCTGAACCCTCCCTGCTCGCTGACCTGCCAGCTGACCTGCCCGCTGACCTGCTCGCTGACCTGCTCGCTGACCTGCCCACTGACCTGCTCGCTGGAGGATGGCAGCTTGTGAGGGGTCCATCGTCAGGCTCTTCAAGTCATCTGAGATGGTCTGGAGGTGCGTGATCTCTCCCAGCATGGAGATTTCTTCCTCCTAAGGGGACAGGAGGACAATGTGTCACCGGGCGGGCAGAATTCTGGCCCCGGGGCCACTGCCTAACTTGCACGGCTTGCCAGGGAAGGCGCCCATAAATGGCATCTCACCACAGGTATGCCCGCCCAGCCCTCTGGGGAAAGAGAAAGGAGAAGAAAAACCAGCCAGGCTCACCACTTGCATGCACCCCAGGGGAAGTGAGGGCTGGACTGATAGTGCAGCGGGGAGGCACTGGCCTTGCATGCAGCCAACATGGGTGTGATCCCCGGCATCCCACAGGGTCCCCTGAGCCCGCCAGGAGTGATCCCTGAGTGCAGAGCCAGGGATAAGCCCTAGACACCAGGAGGTGTGGTCCCCAAATCAAAACAATACAAAGCAGTGGGGAGGCAGCCAAAGCAAACATGGACATCCCTGCAGTGTGGGGCTCAGCAGCCTGCTCTCAATCTGCCCCGTACCGCGAAACACACACACACACACCCCTTCCTTAGAACACGGGGTCACTGTGTGGAATCCTGCACTGCAAGACAGATACAGACACACACACACAGACACACACAGACACACAGACACAGACACACAGACACACACACACACACCCTTCCTTAGAACATGGGTCACTGTGTAGAATCCTGTACTGCAAGACAGATACACAGACACACACACAGACACACACACAGACACACACCCTTCCTTAGAACATCGGGTCACTGTGTGGAATCCTGCACTGCAAGACAGATACAGACACACACACAGACACACACAGACACACAGACACAGACACACAGACACACACACACAGACACACACACACACACCCTTCCTTAGAACATGGGTCACTGTGTAGAATCCTGTACTGCAAGACAGATACACAGACACACACACACAGACACACACAGACACAGACACAGACACAGACACACACACACACACACACCCCTTCCTTAGAACACGGGTCACTGTGTGGAATCCTGTACTGCAAGACAGATACAGACACACACACACAGACACACACAGACACAGACACACAGACACAGACACACACACACACCCCTTCCTTAGAACATGGGTCACTGTAGAATCCTGTACTGCAAGACAGATACACAGACACACACAGACACACACACACACAGACACAGACACAGACACACACACACACACACCCTTCCTTAGAATACGGGTCACTGTGTGGAATCCTACAAGGCAGATACACAGACACACACAGACACAGACACACAGACACACACACACACACACACCCCTTCCTTAGAACACGGGTCACTGTGTGGAATCCTGCACTGCAAGGCAGATACGCAGACACACACAGACACAGACACACACACACAGACACACACACACCCTTAGAACACGGGTCACTGTGTGGAATCACAGACACACACAGACACACAGACAGACACACACACACACACACCCTTCCTTAGAACATGGGTCACTGTGAGGGGCCCTGCACTACAACCAACACACACACACACACACACACACACACACACCTCAGAACATACGTCACTGTGGACCAGGCCTAAACAGATACTGCTGACTGCACTGGGCATCCCCAGAGGACACGAACTCCCTCCCTCCTGCCTTTCTGCCCTGCCCGCCTCCATGGTGGGGCAGACAGGCAGGGGATGATGTAAGAAAGCCAGCACTTTCCGGAGTGTCAGCCAGGGTGGATGGACCCAGGCAAGACCGACCCATGGGAAGCCCAGGCTTAGGGGAATAAGTCCTATGGGAGATGGGGAAGGGGTTGGGCACTAAGAAGTGAGCTGCAGGTTCTCTGCTCCTGCTATGGTTTTATGTTTATGCTTTAAAAAAAAATTTATGGTTTGGGGCCACTCCTGGCAGGATTGGGGGACAATATGGAGTGCCAGGGAGTGAACCCATGTGGGCCACACGTATTGGAGGATAAGGAAGGCTCTTGCTTTGCCGTGGCCATTCCTGGTTTGATGGGCAGCCCTTTGTAAGGTTCCCGAGCCCCACCAGGAGTGATATCTGAGTGCAGAGCTAGGAGTAAGCCCTGAGACCTGCCAGTTGGGTTTATGCTGACCTTCACACTGCCCAAAATATAGTGACCCCAGTTGGGTTTCTGCTGACCTTCCACACTGCCCAAAATATAGTGACCCCTGAGTCTTTAGATTGGCCAGTGGGCCTCAAATAACCCCAAGGGCTTTGAAGAAACCTCCAGAGCAGTGCTGGGAGAACCTAGGAGCCCTTCCCCATGATCCTCAGCCCGAGGGCAGGGGTCTGGGGGCTCATGGCTTGCCTTAGGCCTTGCCATAGGCCTCAGTGAGGACCATTCCAAGCTGACGGTGCCCAGGGAGCTGAGCCATGCAGTGCCAGGGAGGGAACTGAGGTCTCATGTACGCTAGGTCTGGGCTCCTAGGCCCCTCTGCTCTCCCCCAAGCTCCCCACATACTTATTGCAAGTCCAGACGAGCAGGTTCCCACCCTCCAGATTCGGGAATCTGCTATTTCTCCCCAGTTCTCCAGGACTGCTACAGGCCTGGGGCTCACGATGCCAAGAGCTGCTCTGGCTAGGCCTTCTTGACTAGGGAAGATGTACCCAGGACAAGGAGGATTGAGGGCTGTGAAGAGGCTGGGCCCTGCAGCCACCAGCAGCTCACGACAAATCACACCCCCTCCCCACCCTGTGGCCTTACAATCACAGGCCGCAGCATAGAGATGAAGGTGCAGAAGCGGCCGCGCTCCTCGATCAGTGCCTTCCGGACTGCCTGCTTCTCCGCTTCTTCCAACAGGAGATACTTATCGTTGACATCCTGGAGCGCACTGTCCAACTGCGGCTGGATATCGCCTCTTCCTGCAAAAGACAAAACCCGAGCTGAAACCTCAGCTTCCAGAACAAGGGTCCCTCATCCCTGGGGTTCCAGCTGGAGTGGAAGCCACGTTTCCAGCATGTAGAAAAATAAACCTTTTCTTTATACCCAAGGAGTGACTGGAGGCTATTGTTTTAGGCCTTGTCCCTTCTAAAGGACACGGCTCGGTTGGTTGGTGATCAGGACAGTCTCCCGGGTGACCCGTCTGGAGCCGCCTTCTTGCCTTACTGTGTTTCTCACCAGCTGCCAGCTTCACCCACTGTCCTGAGCTTTATCGGATGGCACTGAATTAAAGCATAATAGGAATCCTGGGTACCAGTGACGACTCCGTTAACACAGTCTGATGTGACATCACAGTCACATCCCTCTGGTGGCACACACCAACCCCACCGAAGCTTTCTGCCAACAAAGTCCCAGGACATGGTGGCCAGGCACTTTGAGAATATTCTGGACAGGAGAAGGGGACATGCAAGGTGAGGGCCTCTGGGGAATGGCCCGAGGTCTCCAAAAAAGGGCTACTAGAGGCTCTGTGGAACAAGCTCCACCACAAATCCTGCCTCTACAGACATTTTGTCCACAAAGACAAAAAAGTGAGGCACCAGCTCTCCTGGCCACAGGGCCGGGCATCTTGGGCAATTTGATGAACTCCCTGGCAGACACACCTGATTGTGCCTCCTATAAAACCAACCTAGTAACAGAACAGGCCAGTCAGTGCCAGATCTCCTGAGTTGGTGTGGAGCCTAGTCAAGCCCTGTGATATGATGCAGAGAGCTCATAAAGTGTAGGGTTTGAGACAGGCTGTTGAGCTCTGCAATGCGTAAAAACGCAATAAAACACAAAGTTTTATTAGCACACAGCTGCACTCATTTACAAAGCAACCTCAGAGCTGAGTCATTATGGCCGAGGACGGGGCCCCAGGAGAGAGAATAGTTTCTCACTGTGGCCCTGGAGAGAACCTGCTGCATGGGAACCAGAACAGGAGTGGAGAGACATAGGGTGCAAGGAGAGGACCCCATAAATCTGGACAATTTGGTGAGTGCCCCAGAGACGGGAGGGAGGCTGCCACTATGGGCTCCCTAGGCACCCATCCTTCACTACCCAGAAAATTTCTGAACTTGCAGACGGGGGGGGGGTGTGTGTATGGCACTTCTACAGCTCCCACCCTAGTAAGACGCCACAGACAGATAAGGCTCAGGCAGTGTGGGACCACTTTATATGCAGAATGGAAAAGGGCGAGTGAGGCAGAGGTCTCTGGGAGTTATCCAGGTCAACCTCCTGCATCAGGGAGCCAGGACGAAATGGCACAGTCAATCTCCTAATTCATCACCCCCTGACCCCAGCCTTGAGCCCGTGGAAAGACTTGCCCCCTACCTGCAAGAAAGGGCCTGAAATTCAGACCAATACTGAACGCAATCCGGCCTTTGCAGGACGTCAGGAGAACTGCCATAGGTAGGAACAGATTCCTTGAAGTTGGGTTTTTAGTTTTTGTTTTTTCTTTCTTTAGTCCTTTCCTTTCTTATTAGCATACCAGAAAGCATCCCCTTGGAACCAGGCTTCACGAATTTTCCCTCCAGAAAAGGCAGGTGGAGTTTTCAACGATAAATGCCGAGGGAGTCAGAAAGAAGCCCTAAGTTTGCACCCTAATGGGAAAAGTCTGGGGCTGAGCGACAGCACAGTGGGTAGGGCGTTTGCCCGCGCACGCGGCCGACCTGGGTTTGATCCCCAGCATCCCATATGGTTCCCGAGCACCGCCAGGAGTGATTCCTGAGTGCACAGCCAGGAGTAACCCCCTGAGCATCACCGAGTGTAACCCAAAAAAGAGAAAAAAAAAAATAGTCGAGTCAAAGGTGGTTTTTGAGGGGGCCTAAAAGGGATGGGTGGAAGTGGTCAATGGTCCCAGATGACACACATGCATCCAGCAGCTGCCCTGGGCAAGAAGGACACGCCTGGGAGGCGGCTCACTATTTCTTCTCCTCCAGGCTACCCCTTCCTGTCACAGCAATCCGTGGGTCCCTCTAGGCATTTCAGCTTTGCTTCCAAGCTTTCTCCAAAGCAGGGTGCATCATCCCCACACAGCCTGACTTCCAGACCACCCGGATGCCACCTGGATGCAGGAGATCTGTGTGTCTTCCGCAGGGATCTGCCTCACAGGGGAGGGGCACAAGACCTTCTGAAAATTGTCTTCTCTTCTACTACCTTCAAGATGCTGCTGTGGGGCCAGAGCGATAGCACAGCAGGTAGGGAGTTTGCCTTGCACCCAGCCAACCCAGGTTTGATCCCGGCATCCCATATGGTCCCCTGAGCACCTCCAGGAGTAATTCCTGAGTGCAGAGCCAGGAGTAACCCCTGAGCATCGCCGGATGTGACCCAAAAAGCCAAAAGAAAAAATGCTGCTGTGTGCAGCTGGACCTGACACCTGGCCTCGGGAGTGAGGTTCCAGAACGCTCAAAACACGCCTGTTTCTCTGTAACCTGGAATATACTCAGGCCAGTCCTGGTCTCTGCATGGTGGGGCTGGAGTGATTCAGGACTGACCCACAGTCTGCCCCTCATCACTTTCATGATGTTCTGACTAATGAATAGGGAGGACTGCAGGCAAGTCAAGTGTTCCTTCTGGAGGACTTGAGGGAGGCGAAGGGTTGGGCCATATCTGATGGTGCTGAGAACTTACTCCTGGCTCTGGGATCAGTGACCCTTCGTGGCCGGCTCAAGGGATGCTATGCGGTGCTGTGGATTGAACCAGGGCTGGCTGCGCGCAAGCAAGAATGTTTCCTTCATCTCAGTGAAGGAAGGTAGAGGGGTAGGTATGTGGAGAAATCCTCGACTCAAATGTGTTATTACTCAACCAAACACAACTTGGATGCATTCTGATCACAGCAGCAGTCTCCTGGAGAGAATTAGCACGGCACATAGGCCACCTGCCTTGCACAAAGCCAACCCGAGTGAGAACCCAGGCATTCTATATATAGTTCCCCATATATATATATCTATATGCCTGGCTCCAGAGGCAAGAGTAAGCCCTGAGCACTGCTAGGCCTGGCCCCCCAAACTGAATATAAACCTAATACTGAATTCTCATTGTAAGAAACAGGGAAAATGGAGATCTTTCGGTGTAAATGGAGATCTTTCCGTATTTCTTGAGCTTTAAGGCGCTGCCTCTAAAGAACACTGCCTTTCAAAAACCGACCCACACAGGAAAGCAAAGTAAGGAGAACCAAATGCTATCTAATTTGGTAAATAAAATTTAAATTATTCTATGATCATAGCAAAGCTATTCTAAATATGTAGCATGTGGAAATGAGAAGATTTTCAAATTGTAGTATTCTGAAACAAGAATAATCTAAAACTGAGGTCAAGACTGCTAGAATTACTGCCATGATATATTCCCGCTCAGGGCACACATAACTTTTATATACAGTTTCCATTCTAACATTCATTAACACAACTTATAATTATGTTAAAAAGAAATCAAGGAAGCCACGATCCTGCACCCCGGTGGGTGCCCTGGTTTCAGGAATTAGTTTAGGTTCGGCCTAATGCATCAGCCCTGTGGGTATTTGATCAACACCAATGTGGCACCGAACTCACTTATTAAATGCCCACGGCTGCTGCCCGCGGTGCCAGGTACAGCAGCGCCAATGCGCCCTCAGTACAGGTCGCGGCCACTGCGGCTCCCACGAGCTGGGACTCCAGCCAGTGTCTCTTCAGCTCCCACCAGCTTCCAGGGCCGTCCTGGTGTCTCACCTGGGCAGTTGCCTGGGCCTCCAACCTCACCTGCTGCACCAGGGCAAGCTGGCCCACGCAGCTCCCTGACTGCTTTCAAGTTTCCAACGATGATTGCTTGCCGCATACAGAGGAAGCGCCTTCGTAGGGCCATGTGCACCCAACCCAGTCTGCACCCATCCCCTGCGCAGGTCCTCCCGGTACTGCCAGGAGCAATCCCTGAGCAACACTGGGTGTGGCCCCAAACTTAACAATAAACTAAGATTTTGTTTGGTTTTATTCTGGGGCCACTCCTGGCGATGCTGAGGGGTTACTCCTGGCTCTGCACTCAGGACCAAATGGGATGCCGTGGATCAAACGGGGCCAGATACGTTCAAGGCCAACGCCCTACCCACTGCACTATCTATCACTCTGGGCCCCTGACAGGCTGATAATTCTTCCAATACTTCCCTATTGCTGCCACTGCTTTCAAGTGCCCTGTCTTCAACACATGTCCGCGGGTGTGCATGATGAGCTCAGAGTTCCTCACACCTGTAGAGGTACTGCCTCCTTTTCAGAAAACTCAAAACAAAACAGTAACCCCTGGAGATCTACCTTTAAGGGAACAAACCACAAGCACCCACGATTGCACCTGGACTGTCCCAGCACCCCCCATGGGGGGGTCGAACTTCCGTCCTAGGTCACTGAAACCACCGACTGTCCTAGGTCGGCTCTCCCCGCCTTTCCTCCTTCCTCCACGCCTCAGGGCACGGCTCTGCCCACGGTCCCCTCTGCTCTGGTGCCCATTCACCCACTGTCCTTCCTATCCTGAACAAAAGCAGGATTCTCTCCCTTGGCAACAGCATTTCCTTAGGCTTCTCTTTCACGGCACCTCGCTCAGCCCCCTGCTTCCTCTCCAATTCTCAGCTTATCTTCAGTTCTCCGACCCAGTCTCCCTGACCAACCAGGGCTGCCCCTGGTACAGAAACAAGGACGGTTTAGTCCCCTGACTTCTCACTTGCTCCTTCGCCCTGACAACAGGCCGCCAGACATCCGCCGATGAACGAGGCATTGATAGAACCATCTGACCTGCATTCACTCCTGGCTCGACCTTCGTGTCCTTAAACAACCTAACACTGGAAAACCGGAGAATTCCAGGACAGCTGAGCTGCCAAGGGAAGGGAGGGGGTGCCTGCAAAATGGGCCTTCCAGACAGAATTCCTGGGCAAAAGAGCTGCTTGTAACCTTTTCTGGTTAAAAGCTAAGTGGTCTTGGCCTGAGATCTTTTGTTTCCTACTATGAGTATCCAGATCTTGAAGAATTCTGAGGGACGAAGCCAGGCAGCCCTTTGCTCCCTCTGACCAACAGTTGGGGTAGGGGTGGGGAATAAATGAAATTGTGCTTTTTTTTTTGGTCACACCCAGCCATGCTCAGGGGTTACTTGTGGCTCTGTACTCAGAAATTATTCCTGATGGTCCCCAGGGACCATATGGGATGCCAGGGATAGAACCCGGGTTGGGTTGGCCGGGCGAGGCAAATACCCTACCTCCAGCCCCCAAGATTATGCTTTTTAAAGGAAAAAATATATTTGAGGGGGAAAGCAAAGGAGCTTCAGCCATTCCTTCCCTAGGAGGAGGATCTAATGGAGTTTCTGTTTTAATTAAGGAGAGTTGACAAAGCTCCCTGGAGTGAAACTAAGATCTTCTGTCTCTGGGGCCTTGGCCCTTCCTTGCACTAAGGAAGCAGATGAAGGGATGCAAGTGGCTCGCGCAGGGTCACAGAGCCATCCTGCAACTTTCTCTCGGAAGCCTGAGATGTCCATCCTGGACAGACACACACAAACACACACGGACGCACGCACACACACGTGCACATAGTCAGGAGCAAACGCTTGCAGGAGCCCAATTATAAGGCCAGTTGAGGGGCCGCAGTGATAGTACAATGGATAGTATTTTTTGCCTTGCATGCAGCCAACTCAGGTTTGAGCCCTGGCATCCCATATAGTTCCATGAGTCTGTCAGGAGTAATTCCTGAGTGCAGAGCCAGGAATAACGCCTGAGCATCACCAGGTGTGGCCCAAGAAAACAAAAAACATCAGAACAAAGACAAAACAAAAAAAGTAGAAGGCCTCCTCTTGGAGTGATGCAAGAGATAGTGGTGGGGGTAGATACACAGGAAGTGCCCCTAAAGGCACTAAATGGGCACCTTAAGATGGTGAAGAAGGGGTCGGAGCAATAGGACAGCGGGAGGGCACTTGCCTTGCAAGCGGCTGACCCGGTTCGATCCCTGGCATCCCACATTCCCTGAGCACTGCCAGGAGTAATTCCTGAGTGCAGAGTCAGAAGTAACTACCCCTGAGCATCACCGGTGTGACCCCCAAAAAAAAGATGGTGAAGATGGCGAGCTCCTGTGAGAAACAACGGCATCACGAGAAGCAGAGAGCAGCTGTGTCTTACCTTCCTTCCAAAGGGGCACTAAGCACTGCTCCCACTGCCAGAGCTCAACTCTGAGGGCCGGAAAGGAGCACTGTTTCTAAAGCTGGGGGCACCAGCCCACGGTGCCCATGAGGGGACACCGGGACAGCGGGCATCGTGGTCCCACCTGCTGAAGGAGACTGGGTGTCTGGGGTTCGCGGTGGGTGAGAGTCCAGTGCCAAGTCCTCCTGCGAGCTGTTTGGGGAGAATACTGAGAAGGGGGGACACTCAGGCAGAGAGAGCGATGGACCCCTTCCCTCCAGGAAGCCCCCCAGAGGGGCAGCCACGGAATCACTCACAGGAAGGTTTGACATTCGTGGGAAGGAGAATCACTGAGGTTGCACGGACAGGTCTGATTCGTCTGGCCTGGGACACTTCACAGGCTCGCCCAACTCTTTACGGCCATGATTGGTTTTGGAAAGAGGAGACAGGGGGCCAGGGGCAGGGACCCTGGGAGGCAGCGCCCACAATGAATCAAGTAATTCATATAATCAGATCTCATTTGGGGATCATTTTCCAGGCGTTAATCAGCATAGCTCTTCTTGTTCTCTTCGGTACTAAGCTCTGTCCTGAGGTGCATGTGTTTGTATATAGAACAAGTCCCTAGGGGAAGGAGGGTGGCAAGGACTCTCCTTTCCCCAACTCTAAGGCTGGACTATGCAGAGGAGACAGAGCTCAGAATGTGATACTGGCCTCTTAAAGAACCAAGCATCAAAGAAAGGAAATGATTGAAACACGCAATTTTCTGCAAGCTGAGCAAAATTAAGGAGGCTCCATTGATTGTTTGGAGCTGGGAGGAAAACAGGAGGCAGCTGGAACAGGTCTGGACCACCATGGAAAGCTCACAGCCAGGCCCGCACCGGGCCCAGCCAGCAGAGAGGGGGCAGCAGACTTACCGACAGTGTCCACTGGCGGGGGCACGCGGGAGAAAGTGCAGGATACACAATTGACACAAAAAGGAAAACAAAGTCAAACGGTATTCCGGCAGCCGTCTTCCCTTCCCTCAGAGCTGGCTAGGACTCCCGCTGCTTTTCACTGGGGGTCCGGAAGGGCTCGAGTGGGGCTTGGGGGACCCAGGGGCTCCACCCAATTGTCAGTCGGTCCAAGGATAGCATGTTGCTTGGCCCTGTGGTGCTGAGGAGGACCCAGGCCCACTCAGTGGTGCTCAGGCATCTCCAGGAGGTCATGGGGTATTGGGATCAAACCACAGCTGGGGATACTCAAGGCATGTGCCCCAAGGCCTGTACTAGCCTTGAGTAAGTATACTAAGCCCAATACAAATACCAAGTCCTATACCAAGTCTTGTACTATCCCCATAACCCAATCACTAAATTTTTTTGTTTGTTTGTTTTGGGCCTATACCCAAAAGTGCTCAGGGGTTACTCCCTGGCTCTGCACTCAAGAAACCATATGGGATGCCGGGATCAACCTGGACCAGCTGTGTGTAAGGCAAATGCCTTACCTGCTGTACTATCTTACAGCCCCAACACCGATTTTCTTGCTTTTTTATTGTTTATTTGTTTGTTTCTGGGGGAACACCCAGTGATGCTCAAGGCTTATTCCTCGCTCTGCTCTCAGGATCACTCCTGGCCAAGCTTGGTGGAACCATACGGGGTTCCAGGGATCGAACCTGGGTCAGCCGTGTGCAAAGGCAAGTGCCCCACCCACTGTACTATCTCTCGGCCCCAACAGCGCCGGTGTCCACCAGGAGCTGTCACAACCGCCACACCCTCCCCCCCACCATAACAACCTCCCTCCCTTCCCAACCAGACACTAACATTCCTGCCCAGTGACCCTCCCCACTCAAGAATACAGCAAGATTTCTAGAAAGAGGCGTGAAAACGCCTTCTAAGGAGCAGAGTGAGATGCCTGAAGGAGAAAAAGTTTCAAGTGTGATTTGTGGTAACCTGACAAGTACTTTGGGACACTGAGGAAAGCAAGTGTTCAGTGGGGGGCAAGCAAAGACACGAACATTTCAGCACAAAAAGCAAATAGCACGTCAGGGTGGGGCTCTTGGGAGTCTTGTTTGTTAGGTTTATAGTTATTAGCTCTGCAGCCTCTAGGGGAAATGATGGACTATTTAAATGTCAGGCTCACATATCAAACTGTCCTGTTTCGGGAGAGGGAGGGAGAGGGTGAAAGAGGAAGAGAGAGGGAGAAGGAGAGAGAGGGAGAGAAGGGAGAGGGAGGAGGAGAGAGGGAGTGAAGGAGAGAGAGAGAGGGGGGAGAGAAGGAGAGGAGAGAAGGAGAGAGGGGGAGGGGGAGGGAGGGGAGGGAGAAGAAGGGGGAGGGAGAGAGAGAGAGAGAGAGAGAGAGAGAGAGAGAGAGAGAGAGAGAAGCAAAATGTCTACCCCAGAGGCAGGTGTGGGGGGTGGGAGTGGCAGGAGGGAACCTGGGGGCACTGGTGGTGGGAAATGAGCACTGGTGAAGGGATGGTGTTGGAACATTGTATGCCTGACACCCGACACGAACAGCCGTCAAACTGTTTCTCAGGTGATTCAATAAAAATAAACAGATTAAAAGCAAAGGCAGAGGTTTTCATACTGCTTTCTGATGTTGTCACAGAGGAAGAACATCTGGTGCTTCGTGTGACTTTCCAATGTCCTGCAAGGAGAGAAATGTCCCCGAGCCGCTCAGCTCTCTGGTTTGCACAGCTGGGCTGTGACCAACCCCCAAACCCAAAGCTGAATCTGAGTTCCAGGACACTGTGGAGGCAACGGGTCAATGCTGACCACGCCCTGCACCCCTGTCCCCTAAAAGTCAGGCTGGAACTTGGCAGTGGGTGTATGCCACGCCCGAGACCCCTGCTCCAAGAGCTCACCCCCTCAGCAGTCTGGGAAGCTCGTCTCAAACACAAACCAGCACATTCAATCACGGGTTTCCTTAAAATGTTGGGGGAACAAAAATCAAAGAACAAAAAAAAGAGTTATTCATCATAATTAGGTTTAAACTCTTTTGGGGCTTTCAAATGACCTCACGTTGGATTACAGTAAAAACTACTCAAAGATTTCCCGCAGCAAGAGGTGGTCTCCAGAGTAGAAACACAGGTAGATTAGGCGCAATCAAAGATGCCCCCGTATGTACCTGCTCCACGCAGGGTGTGGCTTCAATGCACACAGGCTGTTGGAAAGGGGTAAAGTTGAGTTTTTTTAGAGCAACGATCTGTTTTTGGAAAAAAAAAAAAAAGATAATGTAGAAAGCAGCTTGATCATCTCCTGCAAACACATTAAAAGTGATTCAGCCCATCAGAATAAAAAAAAAATGTTTCCAAAGCACTTATCCTTCTGCACACAGGGTGGAAATTTCAGAAGGAATTTCTAATGATTTCATCAGCCGAGTGTCCTGGAAAGTCACTAAGTGGCACTATCAAACAATTCAAGGCGCTGAGCGCATACTATGGGAGCCAGGGCAGAACCAGGAGTACTGGCCACCAACTGGCCATGGCCTCCAAACTGCCACCACCATAACAACAGAGGCCTCCAGAGAGGAACTACAGCAGGACGAGCTACTCAGCTAAGCAGCCCGCAGAGAGCTGGAACGTCCACCGAGCCTGTTTGCTTAAAGCCCGCTACTGGCTGACTTCTAGCCCAGTCTCAAGCCACAGGTCCCCTGGAGAGCACCCAGTGGGACCCTGGCACCAGGTAGAAGCCTCTACTCACTACAGAATGATTCAAATGTATGTGCATGGTTTTATTTCCTTGGGGTTTGGGATCATACCAGTAATGCTCAGGGCTTACTCCTGAATTGCTCCTGGTGGTGCTCTGGACACCATATGAGAAGCCAGGGATGGAACCTGGGGTTTCCAGATGCAAGGCAAAGGCCCTACCTGCTGTACCACCACTCAGACCCCACAAGTACTTTTTTTTTTTTTTTTTTTTGCTTTTGGGTCACACCTGGCGATGCTCAGGGGTTTCTCCTGGCTCTGCACTCAGGAATTACTCCTGGCAGTGCTCAGGGGACCATATGGGATGCCGGGATTGAACCTGGGCCGGCACAGGCCGGCTGCGCGCAAGGCAAACGCGCTACCCGCTGGGCTATAGCTCCGGCCCCAGTACATGTTTTTTTTAAAGCACTGGTGCATTTTAGGGAAAACAATTATAAAGGGAAAGAAAACACATTTTCTGACTGAACCCCAGAGTAACCATAAAAGCATCTGGAACATTCCAAGCAACTGATGTGACTTGGCTTGTGGTCTTAAGTACACAGTCGTGAGCTATGGTCCCCGTGTCAGGAAAGAATCTGATGGCCCAGACGCTACAGAAACTTCTCCCAGTCTCTGTTCTCTCAAGGCCAATCGCTCTCGAGGCCCAGGCCCGGAGGTGACTCTATCAGAGCTCAGCACTTCATGCGCTGCCTGCATGGGACTCACTAGCCTTTTCCAGCCGGTCAGAGCCAGTGCTGGGCAAGTCTAAGCACCGGGACTGTCCTTTTATGTGGCCCCACAATCAAGCTCCTGGCCCTTCCCCACTTGGTCCAGCCAGTTTGCTCAGATTTAGCTCACTGGACCATGCCTGTGAGGGACAGGCGTGACTGCTATGACCTCCGTGCAGAATTCATGTAAAACGATCATCACAGCAGCCAAGAATGAGAACTGGGACAGCAAAGGAAAACACACCCTTGCACTGGCCCCTCCTGCTCAGGGGCCTGAGCCTCAACACCTCCCCGGAGCCTCCATCCAAACCCACTCATCTCTCCTGTCTCAGAACCAACCGCCTGCTGTCCGTTTTGCTCAGCCCCACAACTCTTACCAGCCCACAGTCCCTGGGGCCTCAGGTGGGAAGGATAAGGTCAACACGTGGTCATGAACAGTCACCCTGAGAGTCACAAAAATCTAGTTGGTCACAATTACTGGTCTCCAGGTACCCTACTTAGAGCAGACATTTGAAAAGCACCAAGCTCCAAAACAAGGTAAGGCTGGTCAATTGCAACACAATCTGGTCGTGGCGAAAACTTTATTTTTCTGTTTTATATGGTGTGTGTTTGTGGGGCGCACTCCAGGCAGTGCTTGGGGTAGCCAGGCCTAATCCTGGTGCTGCAGCTGGCGGGGAGGGGTGGATGAATCCCAAGGCCATGCCAGAAATTAAATTTCAGGGTACAAATTTATCCCAATGTGATCTCAAGATATCTATAAAAAGTAGAGAAAGGGAAATTATCTCATCCCTTGCTTTGTTTCTTGGGGCCGGAGCGATAGCACAGCGTGTAGGGGCGTTTGCCTTGCACGGGTCGACCTGGGTTTGATCCCCGGCATCCCATATGGTCCCCCCCGAGCACTGCCAGGAGTAATTCCTGAGAGAAGAGCCAGGAGTAACCCCTGAGCATCACCGGTGTGACCCAAAAAACAAACAAAAAAAAAGTAGAGAAAGGGGTGATAATTTTTCAATAATGTCAAGATCCCCTAAAACTACATCCTGTCCCCAAATCTACTTCGTTCTTCTACTAGACTTTCTTTTCAGCCAACACAAGCAGTATTTACTCAGAAACAGATGAAGCTTGGTGTGATGGGCTGCTACTTAAAGCAAATGCTAACCAGTACCCACTGCATAGTCTGGTTGCAAAAACTAGTAAGACATTTACCTGTGGTAATACAGCCCACTAAAGAAAAGAGATAATCCGGGCGTGGTGCTGGGATTATGTGCATGGAAACCATCATTAACGTAAAAATAAAATCTAATCTGAAATTTTTATTTTATTTTTTGCTTTTTTTGGGGTGATACCCAGTGATGCTCAGGGGTTAATCCTGACTTTGCACTCAGGAATTGCTCCTGACAGTGTCAGGGGACCATATTGGATGCTGGGGATTGAACGCAGGTCAGCTGGGCTCCAGGCCCTTCTAAAAATTTTTCAAACTAATCCATGAGGAAGAACAGTCTCAAAGGAAAATCACTTCCCAAGTCAAAAGCCACTCTTAAGTCTTAGGTCTCAGTAAAATGCCTATATAAATGCCTGCAAAACAAGCAGCGAGAGTTTCTTTCCAGCTCCCAGGGCAACTGGAAAAGCAAAGCTGTCACCAAGCTGCCCGTGAACTGGTTTGGGAATGATGACGCCAGAAGTCTAAGTTGTCCTTACAAGCTCCATCGCACCCCCACACTTGAGCCACGCCTTTCTCCCCTCCACAGCAACACCTCCCTCTGCAGCCACTTCTCCCACTAGAGCCAGGCTTAACAAAAGGTGTCAGAGACCACAGGCTGTGGAAGATGGAGAAAACTCTGTAATGATTACGATGCAGCATTAGCATAGAGGCCTTCTGTGTGGTCCCCAAGCTTCCTAGAAATGCACAGGTTTCATCTGGGTGCACAATAAATAGAGAAAACTCCAGTCTGGGAGACAGAGATGCAGGGAGCGAGCAAGGCACGTCCCACTTGGTCGGGGCCTCAGATGAACAAGAACCGCAGAGCTGATGGCGCCCGGCAGCTGCAGTCCGTTCTGCAGCATGCTTGGACGGTCAGCACCGAGTACCTGCTGCTGGACAAACGAGGCATGAGGGCCATTCCCCAAAGTGACCCTAGGAACAGCGGCCGCTGCAATTACCTTTCTTCGCCTTCTTCTGCAGTTTCAGGGTATCTGATGACTTCTTTTTGATCTCCTGGCGTGCTTTCTTATATTCTAGGAGAAAGCAGAGTATCGACTCATGTTAACCACACGCTGCTCGACAGACTCGATTCTAGGAGCTGCCTGGACTTCCTTCGCAGACCCCACGAACCCTGCCATGCCACGAGGCATTCTCTCGCCTAACCGCAGAGCAAACTCTCGGGCTGGTGTGTTGTAGCAGAGACGATGGGCGTGCACAGCTACGGCCTCTCCTGCAGGACCCGCTCACCGCAGCTTGGAGGCGAGCTGAGCTGTCAACGGGGAACTATTGAAATGAAAATCTATAGTCACGTGCACCCAGCACCAAGTGACTTGGAAATGCTCCACAAATCCTCTCTTTTCCCAAACCCCCATCCACATCATTATGCTCAACATAGAAGCGTGTGGCACGATGCCACTAGATGGTGCAATGAGGTCCCATTTTCTGGGGAACTCGGAAGAGGAGAAACAATTTAGTAGCCACACAGGGGTGGTGGTGGGGGAGTTCTCACCTCTCTCTGCCGCTCAGACCCAGGAGAAACTCTGGGCTGGCGGGAAGGGTCCGCAGCTATAGAGGCTCCACAAGCCCCTGTGGCCACATCCCTCACTACATCCTTCTTCCCCCCACCCTCCAAAGGCGTCCAGCCCCTCGACAGCACCTGCATGCAGCCACGGGCAGTGGCAGCTGCTTGGCCACACCTGCCTTCACATCTGGCTACAGACAAGCCACTTTTTGTGTGTGTTGGCTTCACTGGGCTGTGCAGCTACTTCCATTCTTATTTGTTTTTTGGTACACCAGCGATGCTCAGGGGTTACTCTTGGCTCTGCACTCAGGAATTACTCCTGTTGCTTCTCAGGGAACCATATGGGATGCCGGGATGGAACCCGGGTTGGCCATATGCAAGGCAAATGCCCTCCCCAGTATGCTAAGGCTCTGGCCCCAAGCCAGCCTGAGAAGCGGAAGGTCTATGGCCGCCCTGCATGCAGCAAGCGCTCAATTTTAGCAACGGTGCATGCTCACATCCCGTCTCGTCCAGGGACACCCTGGTGGCCGCACAGCCCTGTGCAAGCATTTGTCAGCATACAGGTCACTCTCAGATGCTCAAACATTCATCAGCTTCATTTCATTGTGATTCTCTGATGAATCACGATGAAATTCGTGGTGGTCTTTGATATAGATGCAGATGAGACCCCCTGCATGAGTCCCTAATGCGCCAGCTCAACCTCCTGGCCGCTGCGGCTGTCCCCAGTGAGCGTCCCATCCCTGTCCCCGGAGAGCGTTCCCTTCCACTGAAGAATCTCCTGAGCTCACTTCTTGGCTCCCAGAAACCCTTCCAGCCGATCCTTCGTCTCCAGCCCATGCTCCAGCTCTGCCTTTCCTGCAGCCTGTGGCTGACCCCTCAAAGCTGACACCTCACCTCCTGACTCCAGAAGATAGTGTGGCACCTCCCCAAAGCCCTGCCCCCGGCACAGTCCCAGTCACACTCGCTGAAGGGACCACAGCGTCCAGTCACCTCTGAGCAGGACACACCGAGCAGGACAACTCTCAGTTCTGCAGCTCAGGATCAAGGCCAAGAGGCCACCAGGTTCTCATGTCCAAAGCAGCACCATCACTTGTGACCATCCTCCTCCAACACCGACAGACCCATGCGCCCAGCCCACACTATCCCCTCCGACATGGGCACCTTCAAACACCCGTGTACCTTTTGCATGGTCTTTATCCAGCTGGTTGGCCACTTTCTTCCATTCTTCCATCTGTTCTTGAAGTGGGTTTATCAGACAATCAATTAAAGCACTTTAATAAAAGATAAAGAAAAGGAGAGATTAGACCTAGCCTGACGTCAGGACGCCTTGAAGCAAGACAACCAGGAGAGCCGGCACGAGTCAAGGCCCCCGACAGCAGCTCATCGTATGAGTCCCTGCTGGGGACAGGGTGCAGGGGCCTCGGCAAGATGGCACAGGGGAGCCCAGGGAAGGCAGATCTCACAGGGCAGGGGCAGCCTGGAGGTGGACCAGGTTCTGGCACACAGGGCTGAGGTAACCAAAGCTGCTCTTGTTTGGGGCCATACCCAACAGTGCTTGGGACCAGAGGACCAAGCAGTGCTAGGATAAACCCAGATCGCTTGCACGGAAAGCAGGTGCACTAGAGTTCTCAAACCTTTTTGTTGCTGTTTGGTCTTTGAGCCACACCCAGCGGTGTTCAGGACTTACTCCTGGCTCTGTGCTTAGGGATCACTTCAGGAAGACCCCATGGGGTAATGCCAACTGAACCGGGTCAGCCTCATGCAAGGCAAGCGCCCTGCCCACTGTACTACCGCCCTGGCCTCTCCTGGACCTCTTCACACCTGCAGACCAGTACCTGGCCTGTGGGCAGAGCACACACCAGCAGACAGAACAGGACCGGCATTTTCAACCTCCGTCCACCTGTGGTTCAGCACCAGAGGATGGCCACTGTGTGGCCCATGGAGCCTACGCCCCAGCTAGCAGGGGTTTAACTGCTCCAAGGATACCAGCATCCATGGGGTTGACTGACACCACCAGCAAGAAACGGACTCTCACCTGGAGAACTGCCTCAGCTTGGCCTCTATGCTCCGATGTCTCATGCACATCCTGGTGAGGGCAGAGCCGATCTCCGGTACCGCCTGAAAAGCAAGACGGGACACAGTGAGGAGCAAGGCGCCAGAAGGACTCAGATCCTTTAGAACAAGAAACGACCGTGGCCAGAGAGACAGCGCAGCAGGGAGGGTGTTTGCCTGGCACAGGGCTGACCCGGTTTGATCCTCAGCAGCCTGAGCACCACCAGGAGTGATCCCTGAACACAGAACTAGAAGTGAGCCCTAAGTACCGCCGGGTGTGGCCGCTAAATAAACAAAACAAGCTAAATTTTACCATGTTCTATAATCTGAGTCACTACCTGGAGATAGCTAACCTCCCCTACACCACACACACACACACACACACACACACACACACACACACACACACACACAGGGGGGGGAGAAAAACGGTGATGAAGCTCGAGATATGCATTGCATCTTAAAAGTTACCTTTGCTAGATATGATAACCCTACGGAGACAGAGACATCAATTTTACAACATGTTACTAGGAAATAACACTGCCCAAGAAAGAGGAGCAAAAATGTGCGTTCTACATTCTCCCATTGACATAATAATCCGCTTAGCATCATTTGGACCAGCTAATAAGGTCTCTCTGGCTAGCTGCCGCAAAGCACAGGCTCTAGAACACATGGTGTTCTACGACTAGCCAAGACAAAAGCAAAATGCAAAAAGAAAATCAGTCTCCTGCACTTGGGAACAGTGAAAGAGATCCTCCAAGCTCAGCAAATGTTCAAGTGAGTTGCGATTCAGTCTGATCTTTCCCCGAAATTCCTGTCATGCTTCTCCCCTCTGGGGCACACCCTTTACGAAGATTATTTCTGAAGTTCTCCCCCCTCCCCCAACAACACTTGAGTCAGCATGAACTGGGGCATGGGGGCGGGCGGAGCAAATTGCAACCACAGCTGGTAATTCTGCCCCGAGCTTTAGAAAACACAGGGCAAATGCAATGAAAACATGGGGATGGTCAAATAAAGCGCTATTTTTAACATACAGGCCTTGCCAGGAACACCGCAGGAATGTATGGCAGGTTGAACCAAGTCAAGCCAACAGGAAAAAGGTTCCCTCCCTCATTAGCTGTGGCGGCTCGACACTCAGCTCTCCCTCCAGAGACACCACAGATGCTTAGATCCACATGTTCCCCAACTCGTTCTATAAAAGATTTCTTCTCTAAGAAACCGGTCATATCTGGGGCGGAGCGACAGTATAGCAGGTAGGGCATTTGCCTTGCACACATGCAACCTGGGTCTGATCACCGGTCGGCACCCCATAGGTGCTGAGCCCACTAAGAGTGACCCGAGTGCAGAACCAGGAGGAAGCCCTGAACACAACCAGATGTCTCACACACACACACACACACACACACACACACACACACACACACACACACGAAGGGACAGAGCAATAGTAAACATTCCAGTGGGTGGAATGTTTGTCTTGCATACCGCTGACCAGGGTTCAATCCCCGGCATCCCATATGCTTCCCCTGAGCAGCACCAGGAGTAATTCCTGAGTACAGAACCAGTAGTAACCCCTGAGCTTCACCGGGTGTGACCCAAAAAGGAAAAAAAAAAAAAAACCCAAATTGGTTATTCTATCTTCACATCCCTAAATTCTATTTTACACTTTACTCTCTTAACATCAACACAGAAAGTGTATCATATGGCAGTATATTTGAATGTGCAGCATTTCTTTTCTGGCAATAAAGCAATGCCAGCTCAGAGCAATTCCCCTGATCCTTTCAAACAGGGACTCAACACTTCTGGCCAGGGTCAGGGGTGATTCCGTGCCACAGTCATGCACTCAAGTGCAGCAGCAAAGGCCAGAAAGCTAACGCCGCGGGTGGGCTGCTTGTCTTGCACGAGGCCAACGCAGATGAGATCCCAGCACTTCAAACGGTCCCATTGAGCATTGCCAGGAGTCATTTTTTTTTTCCTTTCTGGGTCACATCCGGGAATGCTCAGGGGTTACTCCCTGGCTCTTTGCTCAGGAATCACTCCTGGCGGTGCTTGGGGGACCATATGGGATGCCGGAATCAACCCGGGGTCGGCCGTGCAAGGCGAACGCCCTTACCCGCTGTGCTGTGGCTCCGGCCCTCCAGGAGCCATTTCTGAGTACAGGAATAAGCCCTGATTATAGTCAGGTGTCACTGACTGAAAAATTAAATGAATTAAATTCAGTAGCAACCCCTAATTTCCAACACCCCCAAAGGTCTGCACAAAATCTTCTCCAGTAAAGTACAGCTGTTTAAAATTTTAAACCTGAGCAAGTGCTAAAGGTCAGCGAAGGCTGACTGTCAACAGACAGAAGATTTGTAAAAATTTGCCCTTTTGCTCCAGTCAGACTCCACCTCAGCCAGCCTCAGGGGCCACCACATGGCCGCCACCGCTCACACAGCTCCCAAGGTCGGCCAGCAGGCGGCGCTGTGCCCACGCACTTGGAGGCCCTTCTGAGCTCTCTTCAGGGTCGCATTAGTTCTTATTGCTTGGAAGCTAGAAGGAACATTTGATCTCCAGGGAAATATCTCCTACTTTTCCTGGGCGCTCATTTGATTAAAAGTTAATAACCTGGCCACACAAGGAAACTGGCACACGCACTCACTGCTGGGAGGAGTGTAAACTAGCACTTAAGTTTCTGGAGAAAATTGAGCAGCCTATCCAAAGGAAAAACAAAAATCCAAAAACAAACAAACAAAACCCCTTTACACCATGCACCCCATCTAACCCAGCAAATACCGCTCCCAGAAATTGAACTTGAGGACATAATTTGTACAAGAGCAAATCCCAACCTAGAAGGGCACTTCTGGGCCGGATATAGCGGGTAGGGCATTTGCCTTGCAAGAGGCCGACCCAGGTTCGATCCCTGGCATCCCATATGGCCCCCCCAAACACTGCCAGGAGTAATTCCTGAGCAAAGAGCTAGAAGTAACCCCTGAGCATTGCTGGGTGTGACCCAAAGCAAAGCAAAGCAAAAAAAAAAAAAAAAAGGGGCACTTCTCAAAATGGTTTACAATAACAACTGATAATAAAACCCCTCTAACAGGAAGCAGGTTAAGGCACAGAGCACAAAACCATGTCAGGGAAAAACAAAAAAACAAACCACGGCAGAACACCCAGGCATGGGATGGAGACACGGGATGGAGAGCTGTCTGAAGAAATCAGGGAGAACCCGGGGCCCATGTAACCCCTGTGCCATGCCCAGCTGTGCTGGAAATCTACCCTCCCCATTTAACTTATTCAGCGTGAGCTCCACACCCAGCAAAACTCGGGGGCTATTCTCTGCTCAGTGCTCAGGGACCAGGCTGGAGCCTGGACTCCTGCACTGTACAGCCTGAGCTCTGGCCTACTGAGCCTTCTCTCAAGTCCAACCACCTCTAACTTAGATGTGAGACAAATGCCTCCCTATGTTAAGCTGACATCACCCTGTCACTGCCATTCCAGCCAGGCTGAGCCTTCAGTGTCTATACTCACTCAGCCTACAGTGCTCACGCAGGGAGATGGTATGAGCAGACCCAAAGGCCTAGAACATTCCAACGACAGTTACTTATGCACCTTCTTACAAGTTTTACTGGGCCAGCTCTCAAACTTCGACTCTTGTATATGAACTCCCAGAGGGGGGTGCACCATCCACTTCATTTTTCTTTTGGGGGGGGTCAGACCTGACAGTGCTCAGGGATTACTCCTGGCCACACTCGAGAAACTACATGGGATGCCGGGGATCGAACTAGGGCAGGCTGCTGTATTATTGCTAACCCACCACTTAGACATCTACAGTTGAAGACGACCCATTCAGAGCTCAGCACCAGTATCCTGTCAGCTCCGCACACACTGCCCATCCCTGGCCACTGAGCAGTAATACTCCTCATCTGCAAAAGAGCACCAGGCATCCCAGAAAGAACTGAGCGATGGTGAGCACTCAGCGGGCAGTGCCTGCGTGCCACCATGCCTGTTAGCTCAGGAGGACCACAAGGAGAGGAAACTAGAGATCAGGGAAAAGTTCCCCATGGCATAGGCTGTTAGGGCAGGAGGGAAGGGGCCGGACCAATGACTTCCCCCCATAACCCCTCCCTAAGAACCAAGCTGAGCTCAGCAACAAGGGACACCCTCAAATAGCCCTAACTGTCGATTTTCTTACCAAGGTCTAAAGTTCTTCCTGACTTTTTGCCACAGCTTCAACAAACAGCATTGGCAAGTTTGAAAAATCTCGGGAGGAAAAGAGGCTTTAGATGCAGAAAGAAGGCAGGCATCTGGGTGGATGAGCTCTGATCTGACAGGGAGAACATGGGCGGACCGCACAACACGGGCGGTTTGCACGATCACGCTGTGTCCGTGTGCGCGCGCGCACCGTGGCAGGGTCCGGAGATGCCTTTGCCACGCTGAGAACCAAGCTCCTTGGTAGCAATTCCCAAAGGTGGCCCTGGAAACTGAGCATGTTTTGGGTTTAATCCATAAATACACATGTGACAGAAACCTCAAAATGAACGAAAGATTTTTAGGATCTTATCAACCCTCTGTATGATTCAAAGTCAGCAGAGATGAAAGCTGAGCTGTTTCATTTCCTCCTGCCACTCCACTAACCAACAGCTACGAACCTAGTGGTTTAAGCAGCTCACGGGTCTCCTCACCAAGTCTCCTAAGTCAGGTTCACCGAGGCAGGAGCCTCACGTTTCTTCTGAGAGCTCCAGGGAGGAAATCATGTCCCTGCCTTTTCTACTTTCTAGAGGTGGGCGTGCATTCCTTGGCTTGTGGCCCCTTCATTTACCTTCAAAACTGGTGTCTTGGGGTCAAAGAAAATAGTTGAAGGGTTAAGGCACTTGCCTTACACGGACCGATCCCTGTTTGATCCCTGCACGGTTTTAACATCCCCCAAGCACCACCAGGAGTGGTCCCTGAGCACAGAGCCAGGAGTAAGCCCAGAGCAGAGCTGGGTATGAACTCTTCCCCCAAGAAAAGGCACTTGGCTCGCAGGCAGCTGCTGACCCTTCTTCAATTACCGGCACCACCAGGAATGAGCCAGTAGCAAACCCTAAGCACTGCTGGGTATGGTGATGAACCCAAACACCCCCCACTACCCCACCACATGCATAGACTCAGAAGAAGCGCCCCGGAGAGGAGGTGCTTTGCACATGTCGGCACTCAAGTTTGGAGGACCTGACACCAAATGGTCTCCAGGTGGTCCCTGAGACCACCCTGAGACCTGGGCATCCTTAGGCCCTAGCATTGAACCGTTGCGGGCGGTTGGTTGAATACTGCTGGAAGCAGCCCCTGACACCCCCACCTCCCCACCCCAGCACCACATGGATGCGGAGTGTAGTTTCTGGGCACAAGCCACCACAACTGTGAATGCAGAACTCCAGCATATCTCACCAGGAAGCTCCTTCCAAAAGCGCAGCTGGCTTCGTTGGCATTGTGCTGCTCTTTCTCGAGGCGATCACCGTGAGATAGTCTAAACAGTGTTGTCCTGTGGCCTCCTGTGGCTCCATCACACCCCACATGCGTCACCATCGCTTCTAGTGCTTGTGCCCCACGAAGCGGCGTCAGGCTCCCCTCTCGTTCTGTTTAACTCTCCAGTGGTGGCCCCCAGCCCGCGACAAGTGCCCCTCCGTGCTTCAGCTGACGGGGAGTGACCTTCAGAAGTGATCTTGCTTCTCGGCCTTCATCTTGCCAAACATGCCTCTTGGTCTGCAGAAGCGACCCACTTTGATTTCACACCACCATTTCCAAGACTTGAGCTACGCCTGATGATGAAATGGCAGCGGTCTGTACTGCTGGGGAGGGGCTGAGGGACTCAGCTGGTCTGGATTAGGCCTGCCCACTCGAGCTGTGCGCCCACACAGGAGAGAGCTGGGGTCTGCAGAGAGGAAAGCGAGGCACCCTGGACCCTGGCGACAGCCCTGGCCAGCTGCATGCTCCCAGCAGGCTGGGGTGAGAGGAACAGACTGGGATGCCCATCCACATGCTCTGCTTGTCCATGAATGTCCATCACATGCTCTGCATGTCCATGACCCACCTCTACTACAGCCATGCTCTTGGCAGCCGGCTGCTCTTAGCCTTCGGGACCTCACCCAAGGCAAGTGAGAACAAAGCGGCAGCTGCGATCAGCACTTTCACAAACATCTCAGAGGCCACAAAAGGCGCCACCCAGAGGGCCTGCCTGGGAGGCCACGTCTGCCATCACAGACAGAGCGGCAAGCAGGGCTCCTGGCTTGCCAGCTGAGAGCATCCTGCGTATCTCATGGACCTCACAGTTGCGCTGGCCCCACCACAGTTACTGATGGGGGGCACACTCTGAGGGCCGCGAGGTGCTGGGGACTTAACCCTGGGCCTTAATCATGCAAGGCAAGTAAGTACTCGACGACTTGAAGCAAAAGCAAAGGCCTGGCTACCCAGCCTTACAGGCTTTTTTTTTTTGCTTTTTGGTCACACCTGGCAATGCTCAGGGGTTTCTCCTGGTTCTGCACTCAGGAATTACTCCTGGCGGTGCTCGGGGACCATATGGGGATGCCGGGGTCGAACCCGGGCCGGCACTGGCGGCCGCGTGCAGGCAAACGCCCTACCCACTGGACTATCGCTCCGGCCCCGAGCCTTACAGTTATTTTTATCAATGTTGGGCTGGAGCGTTAGCCCAGTGGGTAGGGTGTTTGCCTTGCATGGCCTGCCCATGCCGGCCCAGGTTCGATCCCGGCATCCCATATGGTCCCCGAGCACCGCCAGAAGTAATTCCTAAGTGCAGAGCCAGGAAGAAACCCCTGAGCACTGCTGGAGTGTGACCCAAAAAAAGCAAAAAAACAAAACAAAACAAATAAAATTAAATTTAAAAAAAATTAATGTTAAATTTTATATATTTTTATTGAGCTACTGTATAAACAGCTTTTATTTTGATGGGGAGAGGTGCACCGGCGGTGCTGAGCTTAGTCCTGGCTCTGAGCTCAGGGATTACTTCTGAAAGGGCTCAAGAACTATATGGCGTGTTGCAGAGCAAATGCAGATTAGCCCTTCCTGCTACGGCTGACCGGTCATGGCCCTGCCAACTCTGTGTCCGGTCCTACACAATAACTAGCTTTATTTATGGGGTTCTGGGGGCCTGGGCACCTGCCTGACAAATGAGTGAGATATCTGGTACCTGGTACCTCTGCAAGCCAAATGCAAGCCTGGCATTAGTGCCCTGAGGAATCTGGCACCCCACAACCCAGAGTGTGACCCCACTTCTCACACAACAGAAAAGGAAAGGGGGATACAGTCAGACTGCGCGAACCCCAGGCCTGGATTGGCTTGTTTTCGTAATGCAAAGCTCAGGACCCCTGTTCCCTGCGCCTCCTGCCAGCAGAGGAGGAACAAGGGGCTCCCCGGCTTCAGCACTATGAGCGCTGGGATGTGGGCTGTGCCTCCCACCCTCCTGTTCGGAGAACAGGAGTCATGTCATGTCAGGTGACTCTTCCTCTCGCCAGCCAGCTGGAGTCCTTCCCGGAGCCACAGCAGAGGTGACCTGGGTGGGCATCAGCTGCTGCTCTGGCCGGGTGAGTGAGCACAGCTGTGCCCACCATCTGCCACCCCGGGACCAACCTTCAGCCTGTCCACATGGCTTCACACACAGGTGAGTCTTAAACTCAGCAAGGAGGGACGAGAGCGATAGTACGGAGGTGAGCGCATCTGCCTTGCACGAGGCCAATCCAGGCTCAATCTCGGCATCCCATATGGTTCCCCAGAGCACTGCCAGGAGTGTTCGCTGAGCACAGCCAAGTGTGGCCCAAAACCAACCCCCCCTCACCCCTAACAACACACTCAATGAGGACTCGGAGAGGGACCTGTATTCAGTCTTGCTGGCTCGTTCCAGTCCTTCCCTTGCCCAGCTCAAAGTGCTGCAACTCCTGGGGCTGAACTGGCAGTGGGGGAGAGGCAGCTCCAGACAGATCAGTCGTGAGTCACCCTCACCCCTGACCCCAACTCAGTTCACAGTCAGTACAGGGGCTGAGTCCCAGCAGCCGTCAGGTGACCACTATGGTTCAACCAGCAAGACAACAGATCAGCAGTGCGTACATTGCTGCCCCCACAGAGGGGTCAGCCGGGCTGGAGCTGGCAGTGGGCACACGAGCTTGAAGCTGGTGAAAGCAGATCTTTGGGGAAGGGGGCTCCAAGGCTCAGGGCCTGGGGTCCCTATGGGCGTATTCTTGGACTACCAGGCTGGTGGATCAACACAAGAACCCGAGGACACAGTTGCTTGCAGGAACCCGAGGACACAGTTGCTTGCAGGCTCTGCAGTGCTGGCCATGACCTGGGCCAGCCTAGTGGGGGGCTTAGGGAACCGTGTGGTGCTGGAAACAGAATCAGGGTTGGCTATGTGCAAGGCAGCCACCCCAATTCCACACTCTCTCCAGGTCTTCCCAAGGTGGATTAGATCACACTTCATCCCCAGTTGAGCGAAATGATCTCACAGCAGCAGGGATGTGGGAGGAGAGACAGAACAAATAAAAGTGCTGAGCTAGGGCCAGAGCGATAGTACAGCAGGTAGGGCGTCTGTCTTGCATGCACGGAGGGAGGGAGGAAGGTGGATGGAGGGAGGAAGGGAGGGAGGGGAGAAAGGAAGGAAGGCTATGAGCTATGGGACAGCCCCATCCCCTCAGGGACGCCTAAGGTTTCAGGGTGAGGACAGCACCCCAGAAAGCTCCAGATGCGACAGGGCGTCTCCTGGCTGCCGGCTTCACACGCCCGAGTCTGTCGCTGTTCTCGGAGCAACACACTCGCATTCTTCAGGGGGTGTCTGTGAGGCATCTGGGCCCCGTCGGGGCACCATCTTTTCTCTTTAAAGGTCAAAGGAGTCGCTCCGGATATTAGCAGCATCATATTAACAGACGGGCCCCCTTCTGGCTTCATCCCCATTTCCTCTTTATCCTTGAACACCAATGGATGGAAGAGAAAGAGCAGCGTCCAAGCTGTCCTGCGAGTCTGGACTTCAAGGAGGAGGGGTAGAGCGAGGCTCCTGGCATGGACCCCACTGAACCGGCCCCTCATATCAGAGGAAGGTTCAAACCCACTTCAAATCCAAGCATGCAAAAACCACCCATGTGAGCCCCAAACATTGGAGAAGTTTCCAAATGTGTTTGCTGGTGCTAATCAGATGGCGGGAAAGTTCCCACAACACAACCTGATGTCAAGAGAACAAACAACGGAGAACAGCGCTGCTTGCTCCACGGTGGACGGCTCTCCCTCCCCTTTATTTCTGTGGGCTTCCACTGGTCAAAGTGCAACCAACTTACAAGATCTTAAAAAAAATTAGGAGAGAGAGTTTGGGAGATAAGGCCCACTTGCTTCGCATGTGACTGACCCAGTTTACAGCCCCTGGCACCAGCCCCACCCCAACCCTAACCCACCACCCCTGACCACCACCATGGGTCACTCCTGAGCGTAGAGCCAGAAACAGCCCCTGAGCACCATGGGATGTTGCTCAAATGCTGCTCCTCACCAAGCCTTTGAAAATAAGCCCCCAAATCACCCCTGCTGCAATCAAGGAGGCGTCGCTCCTTCACCACCAGCACCCACCTTCAAGGGCAGGATCACCGCGTGGAGTTTATGTCTCAAAACGCTGTGGTTGTGGCCAAGATGCTAAGGGCCCCGCAGCCATCAGGTTGGAGACAAGTAGGCCGCAAGATCAGCAAAGGCCAGCAGGTCAGTGGCGGTGGCTGTGGGGGTAACCATAGCGCCCCCTGAAGGGGTGCGACAATACTTTACCCTATTTCCAGCCAGCCGCCTCAGCCCCTGCCTCTCTCCCCCTTCGCCACTTTTCAGAGCAGAGGAAAGGTCACTTTGCACAGGCCTCGGCCATCTGCCACCGTCAGGCCAGCACATGGCTCTCCGCCATTCTAGCGGCACAGTCCTGGCAAAGCTGGGACCAACACTACCTTCTCCTTGTTGCTGTTTTAGAGGCACAGCAAGTGGGGGGACGGGAGAAACAAACACGCGCCAACCTGCTCACCGCTGGCTCAGCTTCAGGAGGGGCAGATGCACCCACACATGGTCAGCCGCCCACACCCCACAGCTGCTGACCAGGGTGCCATGTCCCTGCCTGATGAATGGGGGTGGGGGGGGCAGACTGGGGGCACAGGGAAGCCCGACACATCCATCTCCCCGGAGATGACAACCCCACAGCCAGGTCCTGGGACCTTTAAAGCCGGATAATACCCTTATCGCTCTGGAGCTATTCCAGGCTTGGTACCTGGGTGGGGGAGAGGGGGGAAGTGGGGATATTCACTTCCAGGGCTGCAAAGGGACAGAGCAGTGTTGGGGATGAAGCTTGGGGCGCCCACACGCATAAAGCATCGTCCCAGCCCCTTGAGTCACTGCCGAAGCCCCTGGATGCTTATTTGGCTTTTCCCAGCTTCCGCTAGTCACCGGGCGTAGGTGTCTAGTGGAAGTTGATCCCCTTCAAACTTCTAGCAGCCAGAATCAGGGGGTTGCGGATTACAGTCCTTCCAGGAGATTCTCTGTCCCCATCCCCTCTTGCCTAAGCCAGTTGCCTGAATTTTACCACTTTGGGGGATGCAACCTTGTACTTGCCAAATAATGAGTATTTGTTATGCTTCCAACCAACAAGCACCAACAAGTACATCCTGCCCTTTTTTTTTTTAATTAAAGGTGAAAATCTCTTTGTTTTGCTTTATTGTTAATTGAATCACCATGAATTACAGAGCTGCAAAATTTTTCATGATTGAGTTTCAGGGATACAATGTTCTGCCAGCAATCCTTAGCCAGGGTCCACTTCCCTCCACCTCTGTCCTGAGTTCACACCCCCCACCCTCAGCCTGCCTCCAGGGCAGGTACTTTTCCCTTCCACCACTGTCTGAGTGTTCCAGTCCCTAGTCCCTAACTTTACTTAAATGTGTTGACTCCCGTGGAGGTTTTACTGGGAGGCAGGATCACTGCTCGTGTCATCAGTGGAGGAGCTGGAGATAGTCCTGCGACTCGACCAGGGTCACACCATGGAATTTAAGGCAGGTTCAACTCAGGGTTGAGTCCACAGATTTTTTTTTTTTTTTTTTTTTTTTAACTTTTTTGGGCCACATCCCATGATGTTCAGGGGTTACTCCTGGCGGTGCTCAGGAGACGATAAGGGGATGCCAAAGATCAAACCTGGGTCAGCTAGGGCAAGGCAAACACCCTACTGCTAGACTACTGCTCAGGGCCCCAACTAGGCATTTTAACCATTCCTAAGGCCATCTTCAGCTCAAGTACAGAGCTAGGGCATTTGCCTTGTCTGTGGTATACCTGGCTTCAATCCCTGGCATCCCGTATGTCCCCCAGTCCCCCAAGCCACACCAGAAGAGATCCGAGAGCGTAGAGCTAGAGTAAGCCCCGAACACACACACACACACACACACACACACACACACACACACACACAGCTTGAGAAAGGCCCACAAAGGTGGGAGAAAGCAAGAAGGAAGCTAAGAGCTTAAAAGAACTGGGGCCAGAGCGATAGCTCAGCAGGTAGGGCCTTTGCCTTGCACATGGCCAACCTGGGTTTGACCCCGGCATCCCATATGGTCCCCCAAGCACTGCCAGGAATAATACCTAAGTCCAGAGCCAGGGATAACCCCTGAGGATTGCCGGGTGTAACCCAAAAAAGGAAAAAAAAAGTACAGTTTCCAGCCCCAGGAGAAAATATTTTCCCAATCCTAATTTCCATTCAGGTGAAGCAACAAACTCCAAGCATCTGACCCTTCAGGAGGAGCTCAGCCGGTGCGCGTCCCACACTCCCCACTGCTGGTCCCAGGATATGAAGCAAAGCCTCTCCCCCATATCTGCTTTAATAACCCGCTTCTAATCTATTTCCTAAGAAAAATAACTGCCCAAAGCAGCTAAAGCACAAGTGTTGCTCAATCAGTAAATAAGCCTAAGAGGAAGCGGCCAGAAGGCCAGGGGACTGAAGAACAAGGGTCTAGGCCTGTGTCCTAATGAAGAGTCCAAGACTCTGGGCCGTGTCCACCCCAGAGGCAGGGCTGAGCCACTGTGCTGATGGCTGACAAAAGTCACTCCTAATGCTGAGGCCTACAGCTCAGGCTAAAGGTTGGGGCACAAACTGAGTCTAGAAATGAGTTAAAAGAGGTGGAAGGCCAGAAGGTAGGTAAGGCAAAGAAGGAAACTTCACTTGTTTCACTTGTCTTCCCGTTGTTCATGGATTTGCTCTAGCGGGCGCCAATAACATCTCTATTTGCTGGGAATGAGGTCTATTATTGTTACTGTTTTGGGCATATCGAATACACCATCGATAGCTTGCCAGGCTCTGGGCTCATCCCAGGGGACCCAGTCTTTTTCTATGTGACCATCAACCATCCAGGGCCCATGGGACAGAGCCCTGGGTGTAGACAAGCCTGTCTCCTGTCTGCCACCTGCTGATGCAGCTGGACACCGCAGCCACAGCTGCAACACCTTGAGGGACAGGAAATACTTGGGGAAGGGGCTTGGGCCCACACCCATTGCTGCTTAGCTACTCCAGGCAGTGTTTGGAGACCATAAATGGTGCCAGGGATTGAACTGGATGGGCTGCATGAAGAGAAAGCACCTTAAGTCCTGTACTATCACTGGCCCCATATTATTTCTAGGATTCTGATTTGCTTATGATTCCTGATGTATCTTGACCACTTTTGACAGTAATAGTTGGAAATAGTAATGCTAAACTAGAACTTTTGAGTACTCAGTCATGGGATATACATGATAACCTTTCAGTGTTCCTATTGCAAACCAGAATGTGCTAAAGGGGTGGGAGTGATGTGGGCAGGCAGTCTGGGGGGTGGGGGGGTCCCTGAACTGGCAATGAACTTTAGTCCTAAGACTGTCTAGACCCACCTTTTGGAATCAGGAACCAAGACCTGATAAGACTTTGATCAACAATAGACCCAGAGGAAGCTGGATCAACATTCTCTGCCCAGTCCTTAATCTGATTACATTCCAGGAAGATCAGCAGGAACACAAGTCAAGAAAAGGAGATTTTCAAAGACCACTCCCAAAATCTATTCCCCTTGGCAGCGGCCTAGCAACGGACTTTGACCTAGGTTGAAGCTACATGTGGAATAGCTTGGGAAAAACCTATAAAAGCCATCCTGACCAAAGGCAGTGCACAAATGCTGCCCGAGCTCATGTGCTGCTGGCGTCCACAGGAGCTAAGCACATGAGTCACCCGCATCACCCCTCGAGATGTGTACTCACTCATTTTCTCTCCTCCTTCCCCTTCCTAAAAAAATCATCATAATAAAGACTTTTATTTCTCTGCTTGTCTACTCCAGAAAAATTCATTTTCTGCGAGGAAGACAAGAACTCTGAAAAAACATGGGTAAGGCCTAGGACTGACTCTCCTTTCCTGCAAAGAGCAATTTCTCACTCCAGCCTGTGTCCGTGGCTCCAAGAGAAATCTAGGGCAGTATGGATCAACTCCCAAGCCTAGAGATCAGACATCAGGTGTGAGTTGATAGCCACCTTGATGGGCTGGTGGGTCTCAGGCCCACACCATGCAGGGGCTCATTGCAGAATTTATCAGTCCTAAGCCTGCCCAGCGGCCCCGGAGACAGAGGCGGATCAGGAGAAAGTGACCATCTTAACCATCCATAGGGCCCACCTACATCAGGAGGAAACTGAGGGACACTGGTGCTGGGAAATGGGCACTGGTGAAGGGATGGGTGTTAGAACACTGTATGAGTGAAACCCAATCATGGACAGCTTTGTAATGGCACATCACACAGTGATTCAATAATAATAAAAATAAATTAAAAGGTAGAAGGGAAACAGTGGGGCATCCAGGGGCCACGGGCTGGTAAGGTGGGGATGGTCTAGCTACTGCGCCAAACCAATCAACAATTCTGATACCATGATTTACAAATTACAACCACCAAAATTTACAAGGTGGCAGGCTGGGCAGCGGGCGGGAGCCTGGAGGGAAGCGGACACCTGGCGGGATTAGTTCTACAACACTGTGACGAAAGCCCGGCTATCAGAAACTTTGTAAATCACGGTTCTTTAATAAATAAAAATCCTAATACAGGGAAAATGATGAGTTATTCATAGACCAAGGATGGGCTGGTGAGTAACACGCCGTGAGCAGGATCCTACGCGACAGAGCGCAGAGAGCGGGGAGATGGCACAGGCCTTGCATGCACTTGGCCTGGGTTCATCCCCCTGGCACCACGTGGCCTCCTACGTTCGCAGGTAGGGCCTGAGAGACCCACCCAAGTCACCGTGGGGTGGCTCTGATGCACCATGAGGCCCGAGCAGACTCACATATTCACACTGAACCATAAGGTCAGTTGATTGAGCATTGCTGAAGTGGTTCAGACCCCTGGGCACAACTTGGGGAAACCCCCCCACTAGCATACACCCCCATCTCTCTCTCTCTCTCTCTCTCTCTCTCTCTCTCTCTCTCTCTCTCTCTCTTTTTCTCTCTCTCTCTCTCTCTCACACACACACACACAGATGACAATGATAAGAGGATTATGTTACCATGAATTCTACATGTTTGCCCTTGAGGGACGGGGTGGGGTGTGGGGTTAGGTCACACCCAGCTGTGCTCAGGGATCATTCCTGACTCTGCTCAGGAGTCCAGATGCAGTGCTAGGGGTGGAGTCACGGTCAGTCAGCTGCATGTAAGGCAACCCGCACATGCTTTCTCTCGGGCCCCGAATACTGCATATCTAAGAGCTCCAAGACAGTGGTAACTTGTGCTAGACCATAAGCCATGCTCTGAGTGACGGGGACACTGTGCCATCAATCAGTACAATCCCATGAGACCTGCGATGCAGAGACCCTGCAAGATGAAGTCCAGTAGACCAGATGTCTGGGGACATGGTGGAGCTATGGGGAGACAAACTGTCCTCCAAGCTTCAGCCCCAGACGACACGGGGTCAGTGTCAGATGCGTGCTGGCTGGTGACACCTTCCTACCTTCCTGCTACTGACAGTAAAAACTGGGAATAAGGAAAGGTGCAAGCGCCCAGGAGTATCAGAGTGTTGGAGAGCCAGCCAGGAGGAACAACAGTGTTGAAACCAGTGGCTCCTCGCTGCACCGGTGGCTGTGGTGCTGACTCAGACTCAGTTCTCAGTGGTGGGCACTGAACAAAATCTCTTTGCTGGCTCTCAAGAGTTTGGCAACTCAGAGGCCTCCATATTTGCCATTAAGGGTGGCATCACAGGGTGGGGAGACAGCGCAAAAGGCCAGAGCTTGTATTTTGCACACAGGAAGCTCTGGGTTCAAACCCCAGCATTGCATGGTCTTTTCTTTTTTTCTTTTTTTTGATTTTTTGGGGGTCACACACAGCAATGCTTCAGGGTTACTCCTGGCTTAGCACTCAAGAATTACAATGGTGATGCTCAGGGGATCATATGGGATGCTGGGGATTGAACCTGGGTGGGCTGAATGCAAGGCAAATGCCCTCCCTGCTGTACTATCACCCCCAGCCCATCCAGCACTGCATGGTCCTGGTTCCCCTCACTCTCTACCACTCCAGTGTGCCCCCAAAACTAAAAAATGTGGGACAGGGGAAAGAGAACCAATGAAGGAAAACCTATGCCCTGTCCATACCCTGTCATGCAAAGGAAAACCTTTGCGCTGTCCTGCCTCCACAACAATGAATACCACGGGCTCCCTAGATTCAGGCTGGGACCCCATTAGAACATGACCTCCTTGTAGAGAGTGGTCAATGCAGAAAGGTCCTAACTGAGCTCCCAGTGAAAGCCAAGATGCAAGATCTGGAACAAACTGTTACCCAGTGCTTGCAGAGGAAGGAAAAGGAAACCTTTTTTACAGAAAGAAATTGAAAAGTGAAGAATTGGATAATGTCCCGTTCTGATAATGTCCCACAGAGTTGGCAGCTGAGCTAAATCTGGGGTCCAGGGGAGGGCACGATGGGTTCTTATCAGGCCCAGACTTACCCAGGGTCCCATCTGTCCTGGGGCTTCAAACAATGGGTGCCCCAAAGCCTAAGGTGGACATTCTGGGAGGCACACCTGGTCTGAGTTCAAGGTCACCAAGGAGAAAAAGCATCTCTAAATGACGGCAGGGGACAGAACACAATTAGGGCACAGACCACATTCCACGCACCACGCAGTCCCCTCCTCGATGCACTAACTCCAGGGGGGTAATCCTGGGGAATCCCCAGAACTGCAACACCCAAAGTAGCTTCTGCACATCCCGAGCCCATGTGTTGAACCACCAAAAGCCTGGTTGGCTAAGAATCATCAGTGAGGCCTCTGATGATCAGTGGGCCTGGGAGTCCCCCACCCCCAACAAAGCATCTCTGTATGCTCATCTGAGAAGACGACGTAAACCATTACTGGCTCCTCAGACATTCTTTCATTTACTTCTTTTTTGTTTGTTTCTGGTTGTGTGTGGCAGAGTGCTTGAGTACCATAAGGGGGTCGGGAAGGCCAGGCTTTAACCCAGGAACTCTCTCTCCAAGCCCTGGCTTCCCCATTAAGTATCTGAGCACCTACTACATGCTAGGCGTTACATTACAATAGGCTAGAGATTTTTCTTGCACATAGAGCATGCACAAAAGGAAAAAACATGAAAGCAACAAAAAGAATGAAGCCTTTTTTTTTATTTCAAATTACGGGGCTGATATGGACCTCTAAAGCTCCCCGACCCCCACCCCAATAAGGACGGAGTAGAGCCCATTAAAATGTTCACAAAATTCAGAACATGTTTCTTGAGAAGATAATTGCTAACGATCTAGGGAGCTTCAGATCCCCTTAGATGCTATTAGGGGAAGCCTGTGCTGACACCACTGTTGCTGTGGCAACCATCACTTGGGCGCATGGAGGAGGGACCAGGGGCCCCACTAAAGGAATTCTCCACAGTAAGCCCTGAGATTTCTTACAGCCACTTTTGAAGGAGCCTTCGGCAAGCACTGAGGACACACAGAATCCACAAGCTGCGAGAGACATGGGGGCAACCTGGTTTGAGAGATGCCGGGATTCCTGCTCATCCTTGCTGCAAGAGGGGAGAGAGGGGGAGAGAGGGAGAGAGGGAGGTAGGGGGAGGGAGAGAGTCCTGCTCATCCTTGCTGCGAGAGGGGGAGAGGCGGGAGAGAGGGAGAGAGTCCTGCTCATCCTTGCTGGAGAGGGGAGGGGAGAGAGGGAGAGAGAGCAGGGAGGAGAGAGCAGAGAGGAGAGAGAGAAGGGAGAGAAGGAGAGAGAAAATGGAGAGGGGAGAGATGTGAGAAGCGATAAGGAGAGATTCAGAAAGAGGACAGAAAAGAGAGGAGAGAGTAGAGAGGAAAAGGAAAGAGAGGGGAGAGAGAAGAGAGGGGCAGGGAGGAAGAGAAAGGAGAGGAAGAGCGAGAGTGAGGGAGCTCCAGTCCCAGGTAGAGGGGTTGGGGTACTTGGGGTTCTTCAACTCGGCCTCTGGTGACAAGCACAGAGCAAACCCATCCCACCCTCTACAAAGCAGCATGCCCTAATCCTAGGGAGGGCATGGAAATCCCCAAACTGGCCACTGCTGGCTCCAAGCTGCAACCTGTGCAAGGCGCTGCATTTGTTTTATTTCTAGCAGCTACGACAGCCCCTCAAGGCAAATAGTATAGTGACCTTTAAGCAGTAGGTTACAGAAAAGGAAAGAGTATTTATTCCCATAGAGCCCAGAGCTGTAGCTCCCAGCCCACCCCACCTCTCTACTAGAAAGGGGGTTCTGGACTATCTGTCAGCCACGCTCCTGCCTAAAGGCTCCCAGCACAACATTCTCAGCAGCCTGAGCAGAGAGGGAGAGTCAGCTGTGGGGCCCCACAGCCTAACCGCAAAGAAGTAGGCCTTTCTTTTCGCCTGGCCCCCGTGCCTGTGGAGCCCAGGTACCTGCTGCCAGCCAGACCCCAGTGCTTCTCCCACCCAAAGCCCTGAGAAGCTGCTGGCCTACGTCACAAGTCCTACTGGCCGGTGTCCACCATGTCCACCCATTTCCCGGCCAGTCCCCGCCCTTCTGAGCCTTCCCTCACGCCGAGTGAGTAGCGTGCTCTCCTCCACCTGATTTCCCACGATGACGTGGGACTTGTGCCAAGGTTTCCTGTACTGCATCAGCATCTGACAACACTGGCGTCTGCACGGCTGGTGTGGCGGGCCCCGTGTCCTGCCGCATCCATCACCCCTTGCTTCTGCACACGCGGTAGCCAGGTGGAAGAAAGAGAAGCAGGGTCCCTGCACATGCCTTTCCCTGGCTGGCTCTGCAAAGACCCCAGTGGCCAACTAGTCTGTAGAACCACACACACACAGCTGGAAGAGGAATCGTGCCTAGAGCTTGAGAGGGAAAGGAAGGAAAAACGCCCCAGGAAGTACTGACTTCAGTGCATGCCGAAATACAGCTCATAGAACAAAGGGGAGGCTAGAGAGACGGTTCAAGGGTGAAGGCACCTGCCCGGTCAGAGCTGACTCTGGTTCCATCCTTGTGTGCTTCCAGGAATGATCCCTGAGCAGACCCAGGAGCAAGCCCTGAGCTCTGCTGGGTGTGGCCTGAACCCCCAAAGGAAAGAGTAACCAATGTGACCGTTGTGGCCTCCCAGTGTCTCAGGCACTTTATCTTTTGACGACCGCAGATTCACTCCGTGTGGAGAGAGGAGGCTGGGGAACCCATGGACCAGGCACTTCACTCCAGATAACCCAACAGATGGTTTCCAAGTTTGTTTATTTCTGATTCTCCTGAACACGGCAGAGGGGCAGTGGGTGAACTGCAGGGGAGCAAGGGGATGTCAGCTGGATTTCATCCCGCTGAGGGAATCTACAGGCAACAGCCAGAAAGGCAGAGCTGTGGAGCTTCTTTCAAACTGGGTGCCCAAGAGGTCCCAGGGAAAATAAAGTGATCCCATGGGGGCCAATATGCACCCCCTCAAACATAGGTGTGGGGGGCCAGAGTGATAGTACAGGAGTGTCAGGGGGTCCCGCCAGGGGTCCCGACAGCGCCGGGAAGCGAAGTTCCCTTCTACCTCCGGCCGGCAGGGAATGGATGAAGATTCAGGAATCCGATGCAGTTTTAAAAGGGCTTTACTATCACAGGATCTAATATACAATCCAAGAGCAGGGAAAACCTCTGGACTCTGGGTTCCCAGCTAGGCCCCAGCCAGGTGTAGGCCAAGATGGCTGCCACCACGTGTTGAGGCCCAACAGAGAATGGAGAGGATGGAGAAGCAAAACACCAAGGGAAGCTGAAATGGCAAAAGGGGAAAAAGGGAGAGAGCTTCTTTCTTCTTGCAGCTTATTTTATAGCTAGAAATCCGCTCCAAACTCCCCAGCCCAGCCCATTCTGGGCTGGGCTATCTAGAGATGAAAACAGGAAAATAGCTCTATAGAAATGTAGCAACTTCAGGAGATCATCGTGCTGTTTACAAGGACCCAGCGCTAATTCAAAGCCTCCCTAGCAGAGCTGGGAGAAGCTATAAGCTAAATGTAACTTCCCTGGCAGGAAGGATCAAATGCCCTCAGGTAATTTCTCCCAGCACCTCACCTAATATCTTGAGCCAAGATCTGCCTGGAATTGCCTTTATAGGGTAGAGAAGGGGGTTTCTGAGATGGCATGTCTCTGTACCAAAGACTAATACTAATGCCAGTTAAATATTTCTCCAAGCCTTCACAAGAGTCTCGTCTACTTCACGGTAGTTTTGTATTTTAGTTGCCTTTGAGTTATCAGGGGAGCCATGCTTGCTTGCTTGGAGGCAAACAGCATTTCTCTCTGGTCTAATTACTTAGAGATCCAACATGGCCAGGCAAATATGCTGGTAAAATCTAGCTAGTCCCACGATGCTTGTGGTAGCATGAGAGAATATTTATACCAGCCAGTACAGAATACATGGTCAGATAAGACTGCCACATTCAGACTACCCCCCTTATCTACGAAGTGACCTGCAGGAGGCAATTCAGGGCAGATGCAGAGGCCTAGGCTTTTAGGTGTCCTGCAACACAGGAGGTAGGACATTTGTTTGCCTGGCACGTGACAGATCTGGGTTCAATCCTATATGGTCCCCTGTGTCCCGCCAGTTGTAATTTCTGAGTGCAGAGCCAGGAGTAACCCCTGAGCAACACCAGTTGACCCAAAAAGAAAAAAACAAAACAAAGGCAGGTGTCCTAGGCCACTCCCTGGAGCTCTGGCGCTTCTGTGCATACTCTGTCCACTATTGGGTCCATAAATTCTCACAGCCCTGCCTGGGCACTGCCCAGGGAGCATCCTTGGGGAGTGGAAGAATCTTCTCTGCCCGAGGGCAGCTCCTAGAGCCCCATCCCAGCCAGTCCCCGTCCTGGTATCCTTGTAGGTATTTCTGAGGATGAAATGGGGAGCATTCTGGGTGGCACTGGGGAAGGGTGGGAACGGGGATGTGGCCAAACTGGTACAAACTACGTCATTCTACCTCTTCAGGTTTGAGGGGAAAAACAGGAAGTTTGGAAGTCAATGGTTTCATGTAATCATGGCAAGACAGACTTGTGGACTGGGAAGGGATCCTGGGACATGTGACCCAACAGCATTTAAGGCAGAAAAACCTGTGTCCACAGAGCCCTGCTGTGCCGTGATCCTGGCAAAGAGCCACACGCAGCCCACTGGTCTTCCTTGGGAGAGTGACCGTACACCAACCACAGCTGCGTCTTTCTCCTTCCTGGGCCTCCAACTCTCCCTCTTGCCTCATCTCCAACAGATGCCAAGAAACCCAGGCACTAGGGGCTTCATATCCAAAGTTGGGCATTTTTTGTCCTTGGGAAAACAGAAAGAGGGAGCTTAGCTCCTCCCATGGAGATAAAGAGGCCATGGGGGCTGACTCCCCAGCACCCCCTCACTCCCTCGCAAGGTCTTGGCAGGCAGCAGACACTCAAAATATTTCCTAGTTGATCTTTTACCAACACAAACCAACACTGGCCACATGCCTTCACTTTCAAAACCCTCCAAGTTGTTCTCTCTGAAATTCCTGATGGATGCGATAGGTCATTGTGCGTCTCCGAGTGACCTGGAGAAAGCAAATGACATCAACCCATCTGGGGGCAAAAGAGATGCTCAAGCGGCTGGGCCCATACTGTGCATGCAGAAGACCCAGGCTCACTCCTCAGCACCACACAGTTTGCCTGAGTACTGCGAGGCCCTGAGCACAGAGCTGGAAGTAATTATTCACCACTAGCTGCACACACACACACACACACACACACACACACACACACACACACACACACAATTAAAAAATTAACCTCAAAGGCAGAACCACAGAATCTTAATGCTCCCTCTGAGCTCCAAGAGTCCAAACAACAGAACTATCACAAATGATAGGACAGGGAATCCAGTTTCTCCGACGGAGCATGGCCTTCAGGGGCAAAGACCACCCGTGCCCACATTCCTACCCCTTCCTGGCCAGGAGAGGAAGAAATTAAAAGTCCTCCAGTTCTGACCACCTGGAATCCTTTTCCTATCATGGTCTCTCGGAACACACAAGCCGCGCACACACATCCTTCTTCCCGCACCCATGCAAGTCCACAAGGAGGAAAAACAGAAACCTGCAGCAATCGCACCGACACTGACCTTTAAACGTTTAATTAAGAACCTACTTGTTTTTTTCAAGGCCAGATTTATCAGAAAAGAAGGAGCAGGTGATTGCTTTTCAACCTCAAACACCCTATCCCCAGAGTGTAATAATTCAATTTAACATTTAATGGCCTTTGGTTTCATTCAGGACACTCTTCACGGCAGCCTGTCCATGGTTTCATGAGCAAAGAAAGGGGCATCAGGGCCAGAGCGATAACACAACAGGGAGGGCATTCACCTCACACGTGGCTGATCCGGGTTCAATCCCGGCATCCCATTTGGTTCCCAAGCACCACTAGGAGTAATTCCTGAGTGCAGAGCCAGGAGTAACCCCTCAGCTATGCTGGGTGTGACCCAAAAGCCAGAAAAAAGGAAGGGGCATCAGCCCTTCCCAACAAGACAGCTTTGAGGAGAGCCACCTAAAGGATTTGGGGGGTGAGATGAAGGCAAGGTGGGTGTCAGCCATCACACACCGGCTCCCATTGCTGTCCCTGAATACCCTGACGGACCCTGTTAGTCGCAGGCACACAGATCTCAATGCTCTCGGTGCTGAACTGCAGGCCAAGACATTGGTTGTTTGGTTTCTTTCTCCATGGGGGTCTGATGTGGCCAGATCTATTCTCCGGAAGAACCACCGTGGCCAGATTCACAGAAAACAGAAGATGGGGCACGTGTCCAGGTCAGATGACCCACCACACTGTCTCTCTCAGCACGGTCTCCTCTCTGTCATTCCCTTCCAGAAGCTGAAGTCATGGGAACCAGGAGAAAGATTCAAGAGAGATACATCCAAGGAACGCTTCCAATGGGAGGACTCCAATAGTGAAAGGCCCCAGTGACTGTGTAAAGTTTTACAGGGCGTTGATTTGCCGCCTGAAAATGTGGACCCTGTGCTTCACTTGAGACCTGAATGCTCACAAAGACGGGGGGACTCGGCTGCCAGCATCCACGCTCACACGGAACTTGTCTGATTTCCACAGATGTTTTACATGGTTGGGCTCAACTCTCTGACCACACACCCATTTGCCCCCATTTGCTCTTTACCAACATCAACAACTTCAGTACCCAAGACAATTTGCTGACCTATCCCTCTCCTAAAACCAACCCCTCTGTATAAAGAACACTGGGTGGCATTAGCAAACCGGCCCCCAGAGACTGGAAGGTGTAAGACATACCATTCAGCTAAAGCATGCAGCTTGCAGAACAAGGCGGGTACCTCAAACATAGATGTTCGCCTACAATGCCTGTTCGAAGAGAGCCAGGCAGGATTTGGGGACCAGCTTCCCCATGAGCTGATAATGAGAATGAAGGGATGGAACAGGCCCTGCAGCCCACACTGGACTGGGGAGAAGCAGCTGCAGGTGTGGCCTTCCTGCAGCGAGTCATGCCTCAGCACACAGACTCATGCTGGCCATCACGATTAGCAGTGAGTCTCTCCAGCTCTCCACCGTGGACCCTGAGGTGCCTGAGGTCCTGGGAGCCAGTGGTTCCCACCCCACCCTGGGCGCCCATGGCAGGTGTTCGGGCAAGGGCAGAGACTGAGGTGGAGCCCGGGGGCTGGGGCTCACACCCACTCCGAGAAGCCCACAGACCTGTATCATGAGACTAGCAACAAACTGAAGCAATCCGCACTTAGGGGCCAGGCAGACGGTACAGTGGTATCTACACACAGCAGAACCAAGTGCAATCCACATATGGTGGGTGCCCTGTCCCCCACCAAGAGCAATCCCTGAGCACAGAGCCAGGATGTGGCCCAACAGCCCACCCTCCCCACAAATAAAAAGAAAAGAAAAATCAGCACTTAGCTCTGCCACTGTCACCATCTCAGCGCTGCCCTGACCCATGGCAGTTTCCCACCACCAGGCTTCAGATTCACTTTCCCAGAGTCTGGGCTGAGTAGCTACCAGCCCCGCTTGGAGGCAGGCACTCACTCCGGGAGCGGCTACCCAAGGGCACAAACTGGCAGCCCAGGTCAGGCGCTCACAGACTCGATTGCCACAGCCGGGAGCCCCTTGGGGCCCAGCAAGAACCATGTTCACAACCCTGACCCAGAGCCCCCACTCCCTCCCACCCTCGCATGATGCAAAATGTCCTCTCTTCCCAAGGTCAGCAAACATGGCAAGCTGGTTTCTCAGCCAAGGAGCCTTTCCAGACCCCTGGACTCCACTAAACAAGGGTCACTGCCTTGGCCCCAGACTCTCCCTCAGGGATACAAACCAAGTGTCCTTCCCGTCCAGAACCAGCACACGTAAACAGCCGACTTCCCAACAGGTGGGCATGGACACAGAGAACTAAGTCTACACTGCACGGTCTACACCAACACTCTCCCCAGGGCAGAGCCGCCATCTGCTTTCCCCCACAACGTACCTGGCCACAAGTCCAGGTTACCTCTTTCAGGTTACCCATCTCACCCCTGAGTTCGCTTCTCAGTACTGCGTGTCTGACCCCAGATGGTCCACACCACTCCCTAAGCCACCAACCGGGGTCAGCTGCAGGTCAAGTGACTTATGCCCTGGGCTCACTCTCCGGCTCTCCATTAGCTATGGCCACAGGTGGACAATGGTGTTCATGGCTTCACGATATAAACCAGCACCTCTTCTGAACCCTCAAAGAACTTCTGCATGTGGGAAGTGCGAGGCGCAGGGGAGGCAGCGATGCTCGGATTCCCCGACAACCCCGCCACTGCACCCCCCCCGCCTTGTCTTCTGCAGGAGCCCCTGAGGTGAGAGCTGTGAGGTTTGTGGCAATGCTTGTGTGGCTGACAGGGAAGAGACTCAGAGCCAGACTCTGAGCCCTGCTCCGTGAGCATAACACAGCCACCAGTGGTCTGTCCAGAGAGACACCCAGCAACGACCCACACCAAAGTCATCTTGGGGCTCACACTTTCCTAAACCAAAAGGTCAAAATCTGCTGGGAGGGCGGAGCAAGTAGGGCATTTGCCTTGCATGCGGCCGATCAGCAGTTGATCCCCAGCATCCCATATGGTCCACCAACACTGCCAGGAGTAACTCCTGAGTATTGCGGGGTGTGACAAAAAAAGCAAATATATGTGTGTGTGTGTGTGTGTGTGTGTGTGTGTGTGTTATGGGAACTCCTATTTTTAAACAAATTTCAGGACTTGGAGAGATGGGCTGAAGGCACGCACTTGCCTTGCATGCAACCACTTCGGCTTCCAACACCCAGGTTCAATCCCCAGCACTGCATATGGTCTCCCAGGCACCATCATCCCAAGCTCCAAGCACCGTCCATTGAGCATGGAGCTAGAATTAGTCCCAAACACAGCTGAGCGTGATCCCCAAAAAAGACCATTAAATTAATATTAACAGGGCTGCAGAGAGAGAGAGAGAGAGAACATGAGGGTTAAGGTGCTTGCCTTTGCACACAGCTGATCCCTGTTTGACTCCAGGCACCAGGTAATTCCTGAGCGCTGCTGGGACAACTCCCTAGCACAGAGCAGGGTGTGAACCCCCAAATCCAATAAACAAAACAAACCTAAGGAAGAAATGCAATTGAGACTAGTATATAGAACTCAGCTTCTACGTGGCTGAAGGAAAGTAGTTTCCGTGGCAACATTAAGGTCAACTGCCTCTCACCCCCATCAGGGTACTGGACAGCTTTGCTGCCCACCTTGGTCTCATCACACGTCCACATTCTGATTCCTATCAGAAAAAGTTCAGTCCACGCAGTACAAAATCAGCAGCAGCAATGGTATTTTTATTTGACTTTTTAATAGGATCAATAAGGTAGAGTGTTTAAATATTACCTGTTGCTTTTAGTGCAATGTGTGTGATCCTTGAAGCAAGTGACAAGACATGGCCACAGGGAGAGAACAAGCAAGTCATGAAAACACAGACTCCTCTCCGACTCCACACTGTGGCACAGACCCCGGTGTGTGCATGAACAGATAAATTCACTGCAACAGCAATACAGAATTCGCCCCTAGCATTATCTGAGAGCAGCGGGAGGCCAACATATATGAACTCTCATTTCAGATGCAAATGATAGGACAGTCCAAACTCTCATGCTTCTTCCTGCTTCTCTCCACCACTCTCCACCCACAGGCTGTCAATATTGACAAACAACATCTCAATCAGCTGCCAACCCCACCTCTTGCCTCTTGTCATGGGGTGATGACAACTAGGGGAGAAAAAAATAGGTCATCTGGAGCCAGAGCACGAGCCCAGCGGGTAGGGCATTTGCCTTGCGTGCAGCCAACCCAGGTTCAATCCCGGCATCCCATATGGTTCCCTGAGCACTGCCAGGAGTAATTTCTAAGTGCAGAGCCAGGAGGAACCCCTGAGCATCACCGGTGTGACCCAAAGAGGCAAAAAAAAAAAAAAAAAAGTCATCTGCCTGGATTTTATGATCAGTTAACTACAGCCACCACACCTTCAAATATCCTTGATAAATCCTCTTCCTCCCTGTTGCTAGAAACAGCAATAGTCAGCAGATGCCGGGGCTTGCTCTTGTGTTCAGGGCCTGGTCCTGAGGTCAGTGGCCATCCACAATCCCCTGCCCCCATGACAGAAATGCAGTCTCGCTCAGGCCGCAGCGCCAACCTGCTAAGTCAGAGGTTTCTTTTCCTTGAGATCATTTTACCTGATCCCAAGTGATTCCTACGGACATCAGAATTTGGTGCGCATGGCCCTGGGCAGCTATGTTAAAAGGCAAGCAAATGGATGTTAAATAGGGTGGGTTGATGTTTTAATGGAGCCATCAATATCTTCTGGCTAGGCTTTTTCATCGACTGAGAGAAGATTGCTCCCGAGTCCGCCCTGGTTTCTGTAAGCTAGTGCTAAAAGCCCAGTGCAGAGCCCGACATACAAGGGGGTATCAAACCTCCACGTCCTTCCCTTCCAGACACCCCTCCCTACTTCTCTCTTTCCCTTAAGTGAACCTCACTTTAGGGTATATAATGGTAAGAGAAGACTGGAAAAGTAGGAAAAGGCCAAGAACAAGTCCTGGGAAAAGCTGCTCGAGTTTTGTCCCAGAAAGTGAACTGTACGGTGGGAGAAGGCAGCACAAACGGCTGGCCAAGTTCTCCCTTTCCATATCATAGTTCGACAGCCTGAGGTCCTGGACATTTTAGACTTCAGACTTGGCTACAGAACTGAGCTTTGTAATTGTGTACACAGAGAAATCGGCAGAGACGGACATAAATAACCCAACCAAATGCCCCACCACCGGAAATTCTATAAAACTCCCACTCAGGATCCCCGGGAAATCCATATCCTAGTCTCTACCCTAATGTTAGCAGTTTCGTGGGGCTAGAGCAAAAAAACAATGAGTAGGGTATTTGCCTTGCACACAGCAAACTGGGTTCGATCCCCAGCATGCCATATGGTCTCCAAGCACTGTTGAGGAGCAACTCCTGACTGCAGAGCCAGAAGTAACCTTTGAGCACCACCAGGGGTGACACAAAAGGGGTCGGAGAAACAGTACAGTGGGAAGGGCATTTGCCTTGTATGTGGCCAACCTGGGTTCAATCCAGCATCCCATATAGACTCCTGAGCACCTCCAGAAGTAATTCCTGAATGCAGAGCCAGGAGTACCCCTGAAAATCACCAGGTGTGTTCCAAAAAGAAAAAAAATTAGCGGCTTTGACGTCACCTTCCCTCTACTAAGGAAACAAAGGAGAACTGCTTATTCTTCTTCTCTGAGGTGTCAGAACTGGGATCAAATCTGGGGCCTCACACATGCCAGGCCTGTGCTTGACCGCCAAGCCTCCCACCCCAGATTCCTGGTTCGCATAAAGCCTCCACAGCACTGTGAGATCTTGCAGAGAGCAGGCGCTTTATCACTGCAGTAGCAAGGCCATTCAGAGCAGTTTCTATTGGCACGAATGCAAGCGTCGTATTTCTAGGTGGACTCAATAGATTTTATGGCTCCCTAACTGCTACTGAATCCCACAGCTTAAGATGCTTTCCATGCAACTGAAGGAAGTGATGAGCACAATTAGTTGGTCTCCACGTTCTCACCGAGGCCAGACCAGATGCCCTGTTACGGACCCACCCCAAGTGTAAGAGTACGTCTGTTAGAACAGGTCTATAACACTAAAGCTCTCTGACACGTAAAGACAGAAAGCCAGAGGATCTCCCTTGCCAGGCCCCTGCAACTGTGGGACAAAGTCCAAAGCAGTTAGGAACACTGACTGCCAAGTTTAATCGCATCTACTGCCACATTTCCTTTCTTGCTGTCCCTCTGTTTTTTCAAAAGAAGAATATAAACGGAGATCTAGACACTAAAGGCTTTCATATTTAGAGACCAGGCAAATGTAACGAATTATTAAAGTCTGAAAGCTTAATTACAAAAAGGCCCCCAATGACAGTACAAACAAGTAGGACATTTTTGTCTTGCACGTGGCTGACCTGGATTTGATCCCCGGCATCCCATATGGTCCCCAGAGCACTGCCAGGGGTAATTCCTGAGTACAGAGCCAGGAGTAACCCTGAGCATCACTGGGTGTGACCCCAAAAAGCAAAAAAAAAAAGAAAAATTCCCCTTCCCCCCAGTGCAGCCAATCTGAGCGACACTACTGTTGCACCTGCCCAGGCCAACGCAGCCCCTCTTCCTGGTCAGTGGCTGCGAGCACTGAGGGCATGTGAATCTCACTGGGAAATACGGCTGTCCACTCCAGGCCTCTCACCTCTCAGTGGACAGGTAAAGGGTGTGTGCATCCTCACCATTATAGCATGCTCCCCCAAAGGGAGGCTGCTTAGTCTCAGAAAGCGGGTGGGGAGTTTCTTTGACATGCACAATGGTCTGTGAGCCTCTTTAGTGGAACCAAAGCTCAGCGCTGGCTAAGGGACAATGCCAAGAGCAATAACTGCCCCAATTTCAGCATCTTTCAGGCCTTTCCTATCACACGCTTTGATGCATCTTCATGGTCCTGACTCTGGTATCATACTGGGTCTGCCGTGGTCCAGCTCTAATAGCATACAGGTCTGCCGTGGTCCCGCTCTTATAGCATATGGGTCTGCTGCGGTCCCGGCTCTAATATACGGATCTTTCGTGGTCCCAACTCTAATATCAAATGATTTCCTACCAATAGCAAATGTATCTCTCAGGGTTCCAACTCTAATATCAAATGAATCTTCCATGGTCCCAACTCTAATATCAAATGGATCTTTCACGGTCCCAACTCTAAAATCAAATAGATCTGCTATGGTTCTAATCCCAGTATCTTCCCAACCCAGCGAGGAGTTGCCTGACGATCATGGAAAAAACTGATCCTGCCGTGGCTGCAGTGGTCAGCACCAGGAGCGGGACTGTCCACTGAGAGGCAAGTCCTCTTGTTCATGTCTCTCTAAAGCACACCCCAGCTCCCTGCACAGGCTGGGATCAGCAAAAACCACCAGGGGCTCACACTCGGCCAGGGCTTAACGAACACTAACTGCAGCTCCAGCACCAACAAGCTCAAACACAGCTTTCTCAGGGTGCCAGGTCTTAAAAAGAAACTTAATGGGCCAGAGAAGGACTACAGTGGATGAGGCCTGGCACACGCTGACTTGAGTTCAAACCCTCACAGTACATAAGCTCCCCTGAGCTCCACCTGAAGCGATTGCTATGCAGACCCAGGAATAAGTCCGGAGTACCAGACTGTGGCCCAAGATCCAACCAATCAATCACAAATAACTAAGTAAGGGGAGCAGGAAATGAGAAGACCCCTGGCTGAAACAGTGGCTGCGGGGATGTACCCAGACATTCCAACTTGGGTGCCAACAACACTGCGGGAAATGTTGGTCAGGAAAGTGTGGGCTCTCACGTGGGGAAGGGCCAGACACCTGCTTTCCCAGACTTCGAGCCCTTCTGCTCTCCCCGAGCTCCAGGAGAAAAGAAATGAAGCACAGAGCTCATTACCAGCTACTGGAGCGTGAAGCTGAAATATTCCCCGAAACGCCTCCCCCTTTTAATAGCCCAGGAGCCTCAAGATCATTAACATGCCCAGCAGACCTATCTCCCACCACTTCACAACTAAGATGGTGAGCGATGGGGACCCCTCAGGCAGAGATCCTGGGTGGAGAGTAAAGAGGCCTGCTTTCCCCTTTACTCATTAGTGCCTCAATCTCCAAGTAAACAAAGAGCAAATATTATTTTGGAAATAGGGAAGTGGTCCCCCAGAGGGAAAGAACTTTAATGAACTGGGAAGACCAGTCTGAATTCATCAGAAGTCTGAACGGCCAAGTCTGAACTTTACATTTCAGCAATGGCAAAGGGATTTCTAGTTTTCAGGAACCAGGGTAAAAAAGGCCCGGGCAGGGCGGAAGTGGCAGAACAACTGCTTTAATGAAGATGTAAAATGATCACAGCAAAAGGGTGTAAATAAGCTCCGCTAAGGTGCTGGGAAAGCAGAGATTGCATAAGCTTCCCCCTTGGTGCTATTAACTGGCTCCATTTCTTTTCCACAGTAATGTTAAGACTGGATGTAGACAGGCTCATAAAGTTGGAGTCAGGGATGCCTGAAGGAGAGCTTTTCCAAACAGTTTGCTCCAAAAAGAGTGAACCACTACAGAGCCAGATGAATATAATGAACGTAATCTTTTAGGTTGACTTTTTTTGGGGGGTGGTGGTGGGGAGCCACACCTGGTGGTGCTCAGAGCTTACTCCTGGCAGTCCTCAGGTCGGGGGACCACATGCGGTGCTGAGGATGGGGTCCGCCACCTGCAATTGTGCTATGCCCTGAGGATCTCCACGGCCCCTTGATTAACACTGTCTGGTACCTACCATGAGAAAGGGCTCTCCTGACACTGGACACCCTGGACTCTGCTTACTGCTTACCTAGAGAGAAGCTATTGGTCCATCTGACAGATGAAGAAAATGAGGGTCTTTCCCAAGACTTCACAGTTGGTACAAGGGTCAGTCTGAGATAACAACCTGGACTGCTGGACTCCGGCCATTTGTCCACTCTCTGCCTTCTTTCTCCTCCTTCCTCCCCCCAGCCCCCACTTCATTTTAATACGCATTAAAGTTGTTCACGATGACTGTTACAGGCATTCGATATTCCAACACAAATCCACCACCACGGCCACCATATTCCCAACCACCCCTCAAGCCTGCCCCAGCAGCAGGCCCCCAATAACTTATTTTACATGGCCTGTTACCACTAAATGGCTAACGGAATGATCAAAAAATACTCCAGTGAAAGAAAATTTGTGAAAACTAGTATCTCACCACAGGAACATTAAGCCCTTTTCTGAGGTTGTACTAAGCTGTTGCTGCAAGCTGAACCTTCTGCGTTAGTGTTTTTTGTTAATCGAGCTTAGCTGGCTTCTGTATTACATTCCCACCGGATCTGGTGTGCTTCCACTGGGATGTAAGTGTTGTAGAGTTCGGACATGTCCACTCCCAAAAAATTCGGAACATTCAACTGGACACTCTGGCCCTGGAACTGGCACACCTCCTCTCTTTCCCCCAAAGCCCGAGACAGTGCTATGAAAAGCAGTCACTTGCAGAAGTGAGGGAAGAACTGTCCCGTCTGACGGGTAAGTTGTTTATTAAGAAGCCAGGGCATGGAAGGACTCAAATGAAATCACACCCACCTTGTGCCAATTCACTCTGAAGCCATCCCCCACCTGCAGGGAGGCGTACTGCATTCTTTCTCACAGGAACCCCACCCTGCAGTGTCCCATTTCAAGCTTTTCAAGGACAGTTTCTGGACTTGCAAGAAACAGACTGGATCTTTACACCATCACCCCTTTATTTAACCAGATGCCTCTCGACCACGCCTAAAAATGACAGCTTTTTTTTTTTATAAGCTGTTTCTCAAGCTCTCCGAAACACAACTCTTTCCCCACTCAAATGTCATCAGCTGATCTAAAAGTTCATTCAATCACACAGTTACAAAAAGCAAGTACACGTGACAGTAACATTCTGGAGAAAGAGGGAGGGGGACATGACAACTGGGCTGGAAGCACAGCATTTGTCGGGCAGATGCTGCAGGGGACGGTCACCATAGTCCCCTCCCCATGATGACGCACAGACCCCAGCGGAACCGGAGGGAGGGGGTGTGATATATATGCATAAACTCTGGGAAACATCATTTCCCTGTGGAAAATTTGTTCTGCAAAGGTAAGATCCCACCCAAGTGGATTCAAATAAATAACCATGACCTTGAACTGTCCTGGGATCTCAGCTGAAACTCCTTCCTCAGGCAGCTGGAACAAGTCTAAAGCCAGGCTGGTCAGACAGTACAGTGGGTAAGCTGCCTGTCTTCCATTTCTGGGGGTTTGGGGGATCGAATCACTGATCACAGAGCCAGGAATGAGCCCTGAGCGCTGCTGGGTATGGAGCAGAAAGGAAAAACAATGCCTAACGCACTTGGAACACAGAAGCTGCTTTATGAACACAACAACTTCCTCCCGGAGTCTAGCCCAGCAACACTCTTCTCAGGTGAAAACGGATGGATGGCGTGGGTGGTCAGCTAAGTGGACAACTCGTGTGGTGGCAGAACTTTCCCTTTAGCTTAGGCGCACATGCTGCCTGAGCCCATGTGCTGCCTGAGCCCACATGGCCGAGCACTTGTGCTCAAGCACGTGTGTCGCCCGCATCTCCCCTCTTGAGATGTGTACTCTCTCTCTTACTTTCTCTCCACCTTCCCTTTCCTAAAACCTCCTAAATAAAACCCGTTTTACTTAAAAAAAAATACAAAACCCTTCAGCTTAGTAACTTGCTGCATTTAAATAGCTGTGTGGGTCGCCCCCCACACACACACACAGCGATAGCACAGCTGGTAGAGCATTTGTCTTGCATGTGCCTATGGACCCAGGTTCAATCCCTGCCATCCCATTTCGTCCCCTCCTCTCCCCCCCCTCCCTCCGCCATTCCCCCAGCACTGCTAGTTGTAATTAATTCCTGAGTGCAGAGCCAGGGAATAACCCCTGAGCATTGCTGGGTGTGACCTAAAAAGCAAAAAAAAATAAAAAAAAAAATAAACAAACAAACAAATAAATCAACAGCCCAACCAAGTCAGTCCAACCAAGAGTCAGAGAGATAGTACTTGGCCAGTGACCAACTATGGTCTAATACCAGGCACCATGTATGTTCCCAGACTCACAGACATGGGGTAGAGCTGCTACTGGCTCTCCCTGTGTCCAGCCGCTCATGAGGCACCCGGGAAGGATGGCGGGTTCTAGCCCTGGTCCGCCACCCCAGCAGAGCCCGCAACATGCCAGACGACCCCCCCACTCCATGAGGGCCTCCATTTTCCACATCCGGACTTCCCCCTCGTAAGAACTCCCGGCTCGGGTTCATCAATAAATACTCGAGATTAGAGGTGACTATAAGAGTATGCCACCCGCGCGGCAGAGCCTGGCAAGCTACCCGTGTCGTATTTGATATGTCAAATACCAGTAACAATTATAGACTCATTCCCCTGACCTGATGGAATGGTTTGAGGCTCTTTATGTTCCTGGAGCTAGCAGGTGCCCTTGGGCTCTACTTGCATGAGACAGGACATATGGAGATGTTACTGGGGCCGCTCGAGCCAATCGATGATGAACGGAAAGACAGTGAGACAGTGATGTATGTTCCCCATGCACTGGCAGGAGTGACCCCTGAGCAGAGTCGGGTGTGGCACTAAAACCAAAAAAGCAGGGAAAAAACCCAAATAAATTAATCAAAATCCTCTATACTAGATTAAGAGTTCCCCCCATTAATTTTTTTTAAAAACCAATGGCAGAGAGACTAGAGGAAGGAACAAAAGCAAATCAAGAAAAAAACTGCTCCCAGCTGTGAAACATGTGCAAACCCAGCTCACTCCCTGGTAAATCTTCCTGCTCCTCCCAGGCACAGACACTGAGAATCAGGACCCATCAGGAGCTTTCCCCCACGGTGGGGGAGAAAGGGAGGGTCCGCTAAAAGCCCATGGCATATGATTTACCTCTGTCAATAAACAGAGAAACTCGAAGAGTTAAAGGAAAACAGATCCAGAAGGACAGTCACGTGTCTGTTTCGAGTTCTTCGCATTCCCCACCGCACAGCTTACTGGAAAGATGGCTCAGCACTGCAGCACACAGGAGCTGAACACACACTTTCAGCAGAGGAAGTGAAGTGAGTGGGGTGCAGAATCCAGCACGGCCAAAGGGCTGTTTGCTAATGAGACAATCGCAGCAGAAAATCAGGACACTCTCTGCACTGTTGTCATCTGGTTACCAAATGTGGTGCTAAGACAACACCGAAACCTCGCCCAGGGCACTGAGCAGCGGCTCCACCGCCAACAGCCCGAAGGCAACTGCCTCACCCCCCAGGACAACCTGAGTGAATGCCAGGAGTGGAATCGATTCATCATTTTTTAATTTACTTATTTATTCCGGAGAGTTTGGTGGCATATCCGGCAGTGCTCAGAGCTTGCTCAGGATTTGTGCTCAAAGCTCAGGGGTGCAAATGCAAATACAATCAATCTCAATCTCTCTCTCTCTCAATCGCTCTCTCTTCTTTCTCAATTTCTCTCTATTTACACACACACACACACACACACACACAGAGAGAGAGAGAGAGCGAGAGAGAGAGAGAGAGAGAGAGAGAGAGAGAGAGGCGTTAAGCACCTTAACTATCCCTCGGGCCACCTCTTCCCTCTCCCTAGGCCATACCCAGTAGTGTAGAGCACTACTGTAAGTAAAGAGCATGGGATAGGGTGGTTAAAAAAGAGGGGGTCACTCCTAGTAATGCTCAGGGGAAATGTGTGGTCGGGGATCAAACCCAAGGTCCCTGCATGCCCACCAACATTTCAGAACCTGATCCCCTCAACCAAGCTTTAAAAACACAGGTCTAAGGACCAGTGCTGGTCGTGAGAAATATCCCAATGCATCTTGAAAAAAAAGTTATTTGCCGCTGAACTTGACAATACCAATAATTAGTTTTCAGACCAATGCTGGTCCACAGACATAGAAAGGTTTAATCCCAGAGCTTTGCCTATCTGGTCTCTGCATATCTTCTCAGTGAATAAACACACATTAACCCACCTGATTTGGAAATGGGAGTCTTGGAGCCTCTCTTCTTCTGGGATCTTTAAAGGTGTCATACAGTCAACAGTCCGTTTCTCTAAGCCTCAGTTTCCTTACCAGCTAAACAATGAGAATCTAACTTATCTCAAACCATTTACTGTCATAACAAAGGGGTATAACATTACTAAGTAAGGTCTTTGGTCAATGAAAAGGAGCAGAGAGGAGATGACTGGGGACAATATGTGCAAGGGAGACCCCTGGCCACCTGGCCGACACCTTCCCAAAGGCATGGAAGTCTTGTACTGCTTGTGGCCTTGACTTCTTCAAACACAATCACGCAGGCACACACCGCCAGTGGCTCACACTTGGATGTGGCTTAATGAACACAAAATTGCAGCACCACGGTCAATGTGTTAAATCCACCTCCAAATCCTCCACCGATGGGAGTGAGGGTTATACACACACGCGCGCGCTCTCTAGGACACATCCTTCCACTGAAGCTAGATGCAAAGGCATAGGCAGAGTGAAAATAGACACAAACTTGTATGTTCATAGTGATAATCTGAAATTTATGTGCACCACACAGAAATCTGTTTAAAATAGTATACACCCCTTTATTGCATAGTCTATGTATATATGGAAGGCTACTAGCACATGCACAGCAAAGTAATCACACCAATGACAGAAAAATTTTATATATTCTAAGAGGATGATTGTTCCAGTGTTTTAAAATTGAGTGACAAGAATTTATTTTTACACTCAGAATCGTACCCAAACCATGTGAATGGGTAGGTGGCAAAGGGGGAGCAGTGAGGGGAGAGATCAAGGAGGGGTGAGGGAGAAAGGTGAGAGGAGGGGAGCAAAGGGATGCGGAGAAACATGCTACACAGATGTTCCACATGGCCATTCTATGAAGACCACTGGGAGGCACATCATTAACATCCGACACTTGAACACACACTGACTGTAATTCCCTCAGGCCTCACATTAAGTGAGGTTTGCTCATTCACCCTCTCTGGTGTGTGTGTGTGTGTGTGTGTGTGTGTGTCTGTGTGTGTCCGTGTGTTGGGGAGTGTGTGTTGGGGAGCAGTTGTGGGGGAGTGGCTGTGTGTGTTTCGGGGAGTGGTTGTGTGAGTGTGTTGGGGAGGGGGCTCTGTTTTGGGGAGTTGTTGTGTGAGTGTGCTGGCGAGTGGCTGTGTGTGTTTGAGTGTGTATGGGAGGGGCTCTGTGTGTGTGTGTGTTGGGAGTGGTTCCCACACCTCAAGCCACATTTAAATGCACAAGCAGCACCAGATTCCCAGCACCCGGTTTCCTGGCAACGTTATCGCCTCTGATCTCAGATGGATGGAATCGTCCTGGTCCTTGGAAGCTGCAGAGAACTGAGGCAGTTGCAGCCAGGGTGGAATGCTCATTTGCTCAAGAAAAGTCTAATGAACGCCTTTCTACCAACTTTCGACCCCAAGGGATTTTTCTGACACATGCACCATTTGAGTTCTGACCTAATGTCGCAATACCAAAATTTAATTTTAGCCTTGTATAAACATAATTCACCCTTTTGCACTAAGCCAAGAGGAAAAAATTGCTTTTAAAGTCTGCAATTCTGCTAAACTACACCAATGTCTAAACGTTTGCCTGTTCTCCCCTTGGGTCTCTTGACAGCAAGAAGTGGAGAGGGAAGGGGGTCACCTGAACCCCTCAGGAAAGTAAAGGTCAATCAGAACAGGGTTTGTCATTGGAATGTGGGATGCAAAATCCAACTGGGAAACCAGCAGATCATTTCAAACAGGGATGGTGGAAACGTCACTAAGCCTTTGGTGTTCATTAACTAGACAAGAACCTAAAATATGTCATGGAATTAGCTTCTGCCCTTTAAGTCTATTTTCTACAACAATGCCTGGCTGGATCAACTGGACGGTTGAGTGTGTTCTGCAAAGACACAATCGCCCAGAAGTACCCACTGGAGGCCCCTTGGCATAGTGATGGGTCTAAGAATTCAAGGGCGAAGAGGTCACCTGACCTAGTAATCCTCTGTCAGTGGGTCCTATTACACTGCTTAAGCGTTCAGAACGTTATTTTCCCTGATCTTCATTTACTCTATTAAAGCTCAGAGTGATTTTCCATTTTAAGCCTGGACCTTTGTCTTAAACTCTCATAAGTACCCAGAAAGCAGGATGACCTTTCATGTGTATCTTACTGTTTGGAGCGCTCTTAAGCTTCTGATGCAAACAGTTGTCTTTCCCAAGCAGACAAAACCATCCATCCTGGGCCCCGGTAGAATCACTGACCTTTGCTCTTTCAGGGCAGAAAGGTCAGCAACCCCTCCATCCTACCCTCCAACTTCAAAGGACATTGGAGCCGAGGAGCTGCTGAAGCAAATGGATTCCAGGACTCCAGCTGGATTTCCCTCTTCTCCCGGAGGCACCTATTTTAAACACACCCTAACGGAGATTTTTTGATTCAGCTCATTTTGTCAAAGTGGTCAAAATGACCCCTCGGCTTGTTTAAGTTCCTTCATGAGACCAGGAATCCATTTTCTTTGTGTTTTCCTTCCTTCTCCCCAGTGAACACTACCAAGCTGTGCTCCTGAGGTTTTTTTTTTTTTTTTTAAATCCTTAAACTCAGTAACTGGGATCATCTCATCTTTAGCCAACTGCGTATTAAACCTTATATGAAGGACAATGTATACTAACACCGTTGGCATCAAATCAGCATTTCTTCATAAAAAAATCAGATTAATGATCATGCATCAGGGAAATTAAGGTGTTACTAAACCTACACTTTCATTGACTAGAGACAACCTGCAAGAAGTGCAATGCATGACCTTTCAAACGTAAAAAAACGGTTCACTGGCAATATAATGCATTTAGATGTGAAGAAAACTGTCATCTCAACTGTTTTAAAAGACTAATGTCTGGGCAGGAAAACGAGGCCAGGGTCCAGGCACTTGCTGTAAGTGTAGAAGTTAAAAATTCTGGTTTGAATTCTGCTTACAAACCTTCTCCCCGGCAATAAAAGTAAAATTAATAATACCATTTCCATTTATAGTAATTCCTCAACTGGAGGTTGGACAATTATCAGCCAGCAGGCTAAATGCGACCCACTGACTGTTTCTGTAAATAAAAGTTGTATTTACCTACAGCAGTCTTCAATCTACAAGGTTGAGTTTAACAGCTGCCATGGAGATGTGATGTTCCCAGAGCCTAAAGTATTTCCTCTGCAGTCTTTTGCAAAGAAAAGAGGCCCTTGATGACGAAGTATTTCAATCTCCAGGAGGTCCTCCTAGAGAGTAACGGAAACCACCACCCAAAACTGCCTCCCTCTATCCCCACCCGCCTCCTCTCCTTCACCGACCATGGTGAATCGAGTTAGAACTTAGCAGTAGAAGGAGGTCACTTAAGGCCTCCATCAGCCAGAGCCTGAAGTGGTAAGACTGCAGTGTGAAGAATGGATGCAATGTTCTCTCATGACTGAGTCACAGAAAGCTCAGGGTTTCATGTTCTTATGCTGGGGTGTGAGTGTGTGTGTGTGTGTGTGGGGGGGATACTGTGAACTGTTTCAGGGTAGACTCTTCAAATGTCAAATTCATGGTAGCGTCCTGCATGTGAAAAGACCCAGAGTTTAGCTGCCTGAAGACTGCCTTCAAATACAAGTGTTGGGCCGGAGTGATAGTTCAGCAGGTAGGGCATTTGCCTTGCTCGCGGCCGACCCGGATTAGATCCCCAGGATCCCAAATGGTCCCCTGAGCACTGCCAGGAGTAGCTCCTGAGCGAAGAGCCAGGAGTAACTGATGAGCATTGCCGGTGTGACCCAAAAAAGGAAAAAAAAAAAACAAAAACGCAGAGTGTTTAACCTTCCCAACAGCCTATTGGTGGCACTGAATAGCCCCAGCCAATCACCCAACCGCACACACACCAGTCAGAGCTCCAAGACCTTCAGGTCTTAAAGGGTTATGAAGTCACATTCCTCCTTATCGCTTCTGGCTTGCCTGTTTAAAGATTTTTTTTTTTTTTGGGGTCACACCAGGCGATGCTCAGGGGTTACTCCTGGCTCTGCATTCAGGAATTACAACTGGAGGTGCTTGGGGAACCACATGGGATGCAGGGATTGAGCCTTGGTTGGCGGCATGCTAGGCAAACGCCCTACCGCTGTACTAGCACTCCAGCTCCTTACCTGATTGTTTAAAGGTCATGCTTGGTGGCGTTCAGAGCTTAATCCTGACTCTGTGCTCAGAGATCACTCCTGGTAAGGTTCAGGGAACCATCTGGGTTCCCAGGGACAGAACCTGCGTCAGTCACATGCAAGGCAAGCACCTAGCCCCGAAGAGTCTCTCTGGCCTCCTTATTGCATTTTTCTGCTAGGAAGTTGTGACTCCAAGTAGAGTCCAAGGCAAGGACAGGAAACAGTCATTAGAACACGGTGCAGGGCAGGTGGCCTCCAAGACTAGGCCATGCCAGTGTCCTAGAATAGGGCATTCACATCTCACTCCTCTTTCCTTCCATCTTTTCTGACGTTTGCAAACCAAAGGCCTGACAGCCTCATCCGCCCCATCTCCCCTTATGTATGTCACATTTCCTGATATCTGGCCAAATCGTGCGAAACAAAATCTTACAAGGCAGGAAGGGCAGAGTTTGGAATCAGTTTTACAGTCAGGGAAATGGAGGCACAGAAAGGTGACCCCACCCTGAAGGAACGTCCATCTGACTACGGCTAACCTCACAGTATTCCCGGGGCACAGCAAGTTCTCCACAGCGAATGCAGATGGCCAGTGATTCTGAAACAGTTCAAGGTCAGCATTCAAAACTCACCTCCAATCCTCCACCTTAGCTGCTGATTTCTGTAGCATCTACTTCCCACTCAACTTCCTAACACATGTCATCTATGAATGAACTGTATGCACCTAAGGGGACCCGCCTACAGGGGCTGCTGTGAGGCCTGACGGAGTTGACACACTGCTAAGTGAAGTGCTTGGGGCAGAGTCTGGCACAGAGCACTCCTGCGGTCAGTGCTGGCTACCATTATTTGCCGAATCAAAGCTCTGACTTCAAACCAATCTTGGGGCCACTTCTGTGCTTTCTCATTTGCAAAGTCATTTCCCAAAAAGGCACAAAGCAATTATTATTATTATTATTATTATTATTATTGACTTAAGAAAGGCCACCTCCTGCAACGTCAGTACTCAGGGCCTAGGCAACAGGAACCTTTTCCCAGAGGACATCTGGCTGGAGCTGATAACATGCCACAAAGAACACTGATAGCACCAGTGGTCACATGTGGAGACTAAAAGGAGCCCTTGAGCATGATATGTCCACTCCAAAAAGCATTTCTTTAACATACTCTGAGTGCACTCACAAAATTATATGGTTCTTCTGCCTGCTGCCCACTACCAAACAGTTCCCTGGTTTGTTTTGTTTTTGGGGAGACATTTTTGTTTGGTTTCTCTGGCCATTTTTGGCTACGGTTGGGTACACACAACACTGCATTTCTCAATTGCTGTTCTCTAAACAACTCTTGGCTGGGGTTGGTCCCTGAAACTACCAACCAGAAACAGACAAAGGGAAACCCTTTCAAAGGAGAGCAGTTATTTCAGTTGTTCTGGGATGCGAGTGGTGGCTGGGTCACACAGTCCCAGCTGTCACCCACTAGGAAAAAACCCAGTGACAGAAAATGCACTGGGCCTGGGTCACCCTGAGCCCGGGATTAGGGGACCGGGCACTTCCTGTTTGTGACTGGATTTCTCCCCTTCCTGTCTCTGAGCCGCTGCGGCTCGGCCTTGAGACCAGCACGGAGGCTCTGCTCCCAGGCCCCTCCTGGGCCATTCCTTGCCTTGTCACGGTGTCTGCACACGTTTGACTTAGTTGAATTTCAACTGAAGCAGGAGCAGTAACTCCTATTTTTACTGAGCCCACTTTTGCCCATCCATTGTCATTTCGATGCAAAATAATATAATCACCATGAGTAAGTATGTTTTCAGGGTTTAACAGTCTTTGAAATTCCGTGTGCATTTTTCCCTCCACCCCCCAAAAGCACATTTCTAGCCCAAGTAGCTGGATTTTGCACAGCTCTCAGGAGCTGGAGGCTAGGGCGTGAGACGGGCCATTCCCTAGCACCATCTCTGGGAATTCCTACAGTGTAGGCGTGCATCACTTCAAACAACACACAGGAAAGACCAAAATTCCTTCCCACAGCCAAGTCCGTTATTAGACCTGTGTTGGCAGAGGCTGGGGCAGAGAAACACGGGACCCACAGGAGACCCAGTCATCCCGTCTTATTTCACTGCAACAGGAAGGAACTTGGGGATGTCATGGTCCAGCAGGGAGATAAGGGGATGGAGACCCAGAACACAAACGGAAATTTCCTGTCACTATCAGATAAGGAGCAGAGAGAGATGAAACTGGAGTCCAGCCAAGAACGCACAAACATAGACACACACACACACACACACACACACACACATACCCTATTCTCTTCCCTGGCCACCACTTTCAGCTTCCTATGCATAACTGAGGACTATGATTGTTCCCTGGGAACCTCAACACAGTCTCCCCTTGCACTCTTTACTGCAGCCTTCACTAGACTCTGAGAGCAGCACAACAGAGACAGAAGGCACCCACTCACACCAAGGCTGGACTCATGGCTAGGAACAACTACAAAATCCACAGCGGTCCTCTGTCTTAAGACCTCAAAAGACATGCTACCACCCGAAACTTTCGGTGTGGACATACTTTTACGACATCAGTCTGTATCATACACAAACAATAACCCGTAAAATGCCGTCAAAGGTGCTTATCAGTCAGGGAGGCGGCTCAATGGGAGAATACGTGCCCCCATCTGTGTAGTCTTCAAGAAACGCAAGTCAAGGGGTGGGGTGACACCAGGAATGTGGCTCATTGCCCCAAACCCAAAGAAAACAAAAAGTCACAGGAACACCTATGTTCGTTGTTGCAATGCGGTCAGCACTGCAGGGTATGACATTGAGGGAAATACGTTAGAGGGAGATGAGCAAATGCCAGATGATATCACTCATCTGGGACATCAGAGACCAAACAACAGCACAGTCAAGCACCAAATAGGAGCAAACCCTTGGCCTTGGATCACACACACACACACACACACACACACACACACAATTATCTGAGAAAACCAAGCGAGGCTGAGCACCTAAAACCATGCTAACATTTTCTTAGTTACAAGTTTACATCCCTTGTAGGAGACACAATGTGCATGATGTTCTGTGAGGATGCTGGGTTGGTACTGCAGTCCACACAAACACGAGAAGCAAGCGGGGTCGGTGCAACAGCACAGCAGTAGGGCGTTAGCCTTGCACATGGACAACCATGGTTCAATCCCCAGCATCCCACATGGTCCCTTGAGTACTGCCAGGAGTAATTCCTGAATGCAGAGCTAGGAGTAACCTCTGAGCATCACTGCTGGGTGTGACCCAAAAACAAGAACATGAGAAGCAGCTGGTCCTCAGGGGACTTGTTAACTTGGGATCCTGGGTGGGTGCCCACAGGAAAGTGGCTCTTTCCTGTCACACACCCTCAGGGCAAGTCACAAGGCCCAAGGCTATTTGTGTTCTGGAGCTCCCAGAGCTAGTAGGGTGCTTCCCCAAAAACCTCGTACTGCTCCCCCACATGAGGGCTAAGGGGGTGCATCAGCGCCTCTTCCTTGCCCATCCATACATGTGTCTTCACTCCAGGGAGCCAAAAGTCAGGCTGCAGCCTTTCTGCAGATGGTTAGATGCTGCTAACAAGACCCTCCTCTAGAAAACTGTCTCTGCCAAATGAAATTATTAACCTAGTATGTATGGGTGTGTGCGCTCTGTGTGTGTGTTTTGGGGACCAACCTGCATGTGTTGAGGGACCACTCCTAGAGCAGATCCAGGAACCTGACAGGGTAAAGGAGATCTAACCTGGGTCAGCCGCCGCAAGGCAAGTGCCCTTCCCTCCCTACTATTCCTCCAGCCTCATGGCTCTGTTCCTACATGTTTCGCCCTCCTTTCCCCCTCCACTCAGCCTTGGAAAGAAGTGCACCAGTAGCCAAGGCAAAGCTTCAGTGTTTTCCTAAAGCTCAGCAGAAGTAAACGTTCCTGCCGGCTCGCACACAGGCCCCACATCCCTCTGCCATAAATATCAACCTGCACATACCAGGCCTGCTGACGCATCAGGGGTAACCCGTCATTGAAGCAGCTGCTCCGCCTAAGTGGTGAGATGGGGAAGGTCTTCCCTCCCCATAAACCAAGAGAAACTACTAGTCAAAGTCGGGCAATTTTAAGAAAAACTCACACTACATCATAGCAACGAAAACCAGGAGTCTTCTGACCTTGAGCCTGTTCAATCACAGCTCCTAAAATGACCCCCTAGACACACCTTTCTTCTTCCAGGTTGCAGGACCTCACATATGCAGACTCCCCACAGACCGGGTCACACCATGGGCCCTGTGGGTGTCTCTCTTGGTCTCTGCTACTGTCCAAAGGAAGGGAGGGAGTAATGCAGGTCATTCGGTGGCTGTTCTGCGGTGGACCAAAGAGTGTGTAGTCATTAGCAAGCCTGACAGCCAACACAAACAGCCCTTACAGTTGACTTACATCTCTCAACCAGAACACTAACCCCCTGTCTGTTATTGAAAACGAACCATTTGAGATACAGTTTTTTAAAAAATAAAATGGTAGAAGCCACTTCTGATAGTGCTTCGGGGGTGTACATGGGGCAGGGATCCATGCAGCTCCTTGTATGTGGTCAACCACCCCAGCCACATCCCCGGCCCTCAGGGAACTTTAATAACTTGGCTTGAGGTCACACATTACGGGGCAATGGGCTCCAGTGTTCCCCATGTCCACAGTCCAAATGTTTTCATGTAATGCTGAAAGGCTCTTTCGGCACTACTGGTCCACATAAAGCCACTTCCAAGTATAACAACCTCTGTTGCCCTTGTTTGTGCTACAGAGCATTATCTGGATCAGGACACGATGGGTTAAGGGACAAACTACAGCTGCTCCATGGCCCTAAGTGCCCCAAGTCCATGCTACGGGGTCTGTCGGGAGGTCCAAGGAGTACAGCTTGGCCACAAGTCAAGGCCACACCACACAGATTCCTTCTAGGCAAGCTTTTGCTCCTGAAGTCGCTGCAAATGGTCCTAAAAGGTAACAAGTTAGCGGAGGAGTCAGCTGCAACTTCTGGGTCTGGGCTTGGAGGCTCCTGGAATATTAGTCCATTCCCATGTCAGCTCCTGGCAAAAGTTCAGGCACACAGCACGCCTTTACCTGGTCGAGCCAGGAACGTTGTTCTAATGACGTGGTCCCCAATGCACAGACCACCACCTAAGTGTATTCAGAAGAGCTATTGCCTAAAACTCACGTGCAGCTGCTCAGCTCATTTCTCAGGAGATTAAAGGCTGAGGATTATAATTTGGCTCAGAAGCAAAGAGCCAATATATTTACACCATATTGTTCCCAGTGGTTTAATTATAAAAAGAGCACAAGGAATCCTTGGGAGGAAAGAACTAAGAACTGTCAAAGAATTCAAGGGCCTTTGGTGGCAGTAAGGGCACACTGGTGGTGGGACTGGTGTTAGAATACTGAGCATGTGAAATATGTGAATCAAATGTACTGTGGACAACTTTGTAAATCACCATGTTTATTTTATTGGGGGAAGGGGTGTCACATCAGGGACGCTCAGGAGTTTCTACTGAATCTCTGCTCAGGAATTGCTCCTGGTGGTGCTCTAGGAACCATATGGGATGCTGGGGATAGAACCCGGGTTGGCCGCATGCAAGGCAAACACCCTCCCTGCTGTGCTACTGCTGACCCCAAATCACCCTGTTTAAATAAAATTTAAAAAAAATTCAAGGGGATGTGTAAAGGTACCTGATGACCATCAGGAGCCTCTCCTAAGTACAGTGACATGGGACCACTCCACCTGGGTGCCCTGCCCGTCCAGTGTCTCTCCTGGTCTCTGAAAATCCCTGAAGGAAAGCACAGTGACTGGTATGTCTCTTAGTCAGCAGTATTTAAGTACACAACAGTAGTGAGATACCTACTGAGTAAACAGAGCGCAAATGTGTGGGTAGGTTGATAGGTGGAAGGATGGAAGGAAGGATGGATGCATGGATGGATGGGAGGAAGATGGGTGAAGAGAGGGGTGGGTGAGTAAATAACTGGATAATGAAGAGTGGATGGACAATGGGTGGGAGGGTGAGGAGATGGAAGAGTAGGTGGGTGAGGGATGGACGGATGAAGGGTGGGTGATAAACGGATGGAGAGGTGAGAAGGTATATCATAATCCAAGAAATAAGGAAGATGTACAAAAGAAAACATGCGTATTAAAGTACTATGAAGACCTGAAAGGAATTAATATTTATCTTAGAAACTATTAAATTAACTCCAGGCAAGAGTTGTATGAACGTGGAATAAGTCAAAATAAAATAGAAATAAATAGACACATACACCACTGTAAAAATAATCTCTCCTCCCAAATGTTTCTTCCTATTAAAAGCAGACCTCGTGATTCATTTTCCTAAGTCATAAAAGCCACTGAGTATTAGGAACATTCTTATAGACTCAACACCAGCTCACCCCCAACAGCCATTCTCACCAGACAGGCCCCCCACCCCTGCCCCAAACCACACACCTACCCCAGGTACCCCTTTGGACATGAAGAGCATCCATAGGGGCACATTTCAGAAATCTGATAAGTTCTTCTCAGAGTCTGGACTCCACTGTAGCAACTGAATAGGGCACCCCACAGGCCAGGGTTAGGTTTCAGAAAAGCATCACTTTCTGAGACTTGGAATAGATTGAATAACAAAGACACAAAACACGCCCCCTCCCAAACACACACATGCGTGCATGCACAGAGTGGTGCTCAACACACAGGAACAATCCCAGTGGACAGGGGAGAGGGCCAACACTTTTATAATTAGCAGGTCTACTGCTAATTATAAATTATAAATTCTGATACTCCTATCAGAATTTATTGATTCAATAAATGCTGAATTAAGAGATGACTACAAGAGTATGCTACCCGCACGGCAGAGCCTGGCAAGCTACCCGTGTCGTATTTGCTATGCCAAAACCAGTAACAATTATAGACCTCATTCCCATGACCTGATGGAATGGTTTGAGGCTCTTTATGTTCCTGGAGCAAGCAGGTGCCCTTGGGCTCTACTTGCATGAGACAGGTCATATGGAGATGTTACTGGTGCCCGCTCGAGCAAATCGATGATGAACAGGAAGACAGTGACAGTGATCAGAATACACACAGACACATACCTTGCCGCTGGGGAGGGTGGGAGGAAAGGCAAACCAAGGCTTCTATCCAAACGGCCTCCCTAGAATCACCATTCACTAACCCATACTCTCCTCTATCAGAAAAGGGACATCATGAGTGAGAGCTTAGCCCATCGCCACCTAGCCTGGGATGGGAAACCAATACGGTTACTGGAAAGAACCTTATTTCCAAGAAGCACGTTCTGAGTACAGATGAGACCCAGGGCTCGAAAACACGGCCCAGGGTGTAGCTTTGCACTAGTTCATCGGGGATGCCTGCGTTCTCTAAGGAGTGAATGACGGGCACCCCAGACATGGCTTGCACTAAGGGGCCACAGTGGCCAGACTCGAGTCCCTGCAGCAAGTTATCCCTAGGTCCTGAGGTCACAATGATCCACAGAGACTGGGAAGGAGCAGTTAGTCAAGGGTAAAACCCAGTGCCCGCCCAGAGGTCAGAAGGAAGAACTGGTTTGGTCTTCTATAAAGTTTACCACTCGAGGGCCGGAGCGATAGTCCAGCGGTTAAGGCGTTTGCCTTGCATGCGGCCAACCTGGGTTCGATCTCCGGCATCCCATATGGTCCACCGAGCACTGCCAGGAGTAATTCCTAAGTGCAGAGCCAGGAGTAATCCCTGAGCGTTGCCGGGTGTGACCCAAAAAGAAAAAAAAAGTTTACCATTCGAGCGGGAGGTAGGGGTAGGGTGGGTGCCTTGTACACGGCTGACCAGGTTCTATTCCCAGCTCTGCCAGATGTGATTCCCAGTGGAGAGCCAAGAGCAACTCCTAAGCACTGCTGGGTGTAGCCTGCCACCGCCCCCACCAAAAAAAAATAAATAAAAAGTAAAATATAAACGTTTACCACTCATCACCCTCATTCTTTGAACCAAGTTTCCATAACTGGCAGACTGGCATTTTTCAGAAATCAAGTGGATGGAGTCTTTCAAAGGGTGACAGTGAAAAGCACAAAGGCTTGGGGACATGTTATTCATCAAACACCACCAAGATCACGTGTGGCAGTTTATTTCCTTCCAGTTTTGTCCCCTGCAAACAGAGGGATTCTTTCTGCAGAGGATACAGGCCAGGGCCAGCTGTCCGTGTCAGCATCCAGACAGAGAACGCCTACCATAGCACTCAGCCTCAGAGAGAAGCGAGGACTGTCGCAGGCTCATTCCAGAGGAGGTCTGTGGCAGTGGGGAAAGGCCTAGGACCACAGTGTCTGAACAACAAGGTCACAGAGGGACTGAAGCAAAGCCTCAGGTGCACAGCCAGCTGGGAGAGATGCTGAAGGAGGGTCAGAGGAGGGGGCAGGCTGCCCTCGGGGGTCTCCCTCTCCTGTACGTCACCTCTCCAAGACAAGGCGAGAGAGGAACTTGGGGACCACAGAGGGTTTCCCCCTACTGCCAAGAGCACCCCAGACCTCAGTGCTGGGCATACTCACAGCTGCCCTGACGTGCGCTTAGAACCTGGCATGTTTTGCAGCCATTTATTTACACACTTGAATCTATGCCATCCTCAGGGTCTCTGTTCTGAGGTCCAGCACAGAGGTTCCGGCCAGGTGGGTGGGCTCAAGTGGGCACAGAGCCAGATGAGCAGCAAGGCCTTCCCACAAAGAGGTGGCTGCTAGGAGAAAGGAAGGGACCCAACCAGCGTCGTCTCCAGGCGTGGCTCTTTCGTCCCCTAAGCAAGTGGGGGAAGCAGGAACGGTACCTGAGACAGCTTATCCCACTGGCGGTTTGTCCCAAACCTGCCAGGTACCTAAGAAGACCACAAGCCAGGGATGACCGGGAAAGGTCTACTCTACAGTGGGCAGAGGGTACTGGGCCTGAGGTGCTTGCCATGCATGCAGCAGACCCCGGTGTGACCCGTGGCCCCACCCGGTCCTCTGAGCACTGCCTGTGTATCCTACCCCAAATAAATCACACTAAAGAGAAGAGCCATTGAGCCAGAAACAGTACAGGGGTGACGGAGCTTGCCTTGTGAGCGGCTGTCGACTGCATGGTTCCCTGAGTATTCTGCTGGGAGTGACCCAGAGCACCATGCGGAGAGGCCACAAATGAACAAAATATCTCCACACTCAATGCAGTAGATCTTGTCTGCTCTTTCTTTCCTCATGCTAGAGAACCATTAACCATCTACCAAGCAAGGCAGCCTTTTTTCTCCTCCGCTCCCCACTCCACAGACCCTCAGAAGATCCACGTTGCCTATCCTGGGCCCCTTGGCAAGCGGCCTGCCGTGTCCAGAGCACCGCTGAGACTGAGGCACCCAGCACAGTGGAGGGGTGCGGAGAGAGGAGACTCAGAGCTAGGCTCTGAGAGAGGGAGGTGCTCAGGCCGGGTGTCCATCTCGGTTACAAGGCAGCCCAACCGGGCGATGGCCCAGCGGGTAGGGCGTTTGCCTTGCATGGCGGGCCCATGCCGGCCAGGGTTCGATCCCCAGCATCCCATATGGTCCCCGAGCACTGCCAGGGAGTAATTCCTGAGTGCAGAGCCAGGAGAAACCCCTGAGCATTGCCGGGTGTGACCCAAAAAGAAAAAAAAAAAAGGCAGCCCAAAGGAGTCTTGAGCCCAGGGGACAGCGCTGAGCAAAGCCGCCCTTCCACACGGGGGCTCAGGGAAGAGACCAGACACTGGGGTGTGAAGCAGAGGTGAAGAGCAGGTGGAGAGAGCCAGGGGCAAGCACCCCAGAGCTCGGCACTGGCACCCTCAGATTGGCTGGGCCTTTCCCAGGAGTAATCTCCCGAAAAGAACCACAGGTCTTAAGGCCACCCTGTCATCTTGGGGGGAGTCCAGAGCCCTAATTAAAGTCTCCTGAGTCACAGGCTCGGCCACCTCCTTCCGGCAAGGCCCAGACCCTCACCACAAGCGCCAGAGGCGGGTTCCCCGAGCTGCTCGCCTCTGGCCTTTAATTTGGTGGCACCCAGGCATTCTCATCTGAACCTGACCATTTAAGCTTACAAAGTGTCCCTCTGGCCGTGGGCAGTGCACACATCAAGAGTTGAGGAGCAGGTTAAGATTAGAGGCCCTGGAAAAAGGAGCCCTGCCTTGGCCCTGGGGCTTGGCAGCTGCAGCGAGCACGAGGTTCTCTCCCAGCCCACAGCGCACGGGCTCTAGCTGCCATGGGAATTACAGGTCACAAAGACTGTCAGGAGACCCAGGCGTCGGAAATCTGCAAGATCTGCAAGGGGGCACTTTTGCTGACGGCTTTTGCTTGCATCAAGTCATTAGTCACTTCAGCCCCTGGGCCTGTTTCCTTCTGTATAAACACGCCCCCGCTGCCGCTATCAACAAGTGTGGAGCAATTAAGGAGTATGGGGTGCACTGGGCAGGTCCCCTCTGAGAAGGAAACCATCGCCTATTAATTCTAGGGCCCAAGCAATAATCTAGTTGTGGTAGATCCTTTCTGGCTCTGTGAATCTGAACGTCTCTCAAAAGCAAGTAGGTTCTATTTTCCCTCCCGCTGCAGAAAATAAAGGCGCAGCTTGATGGCAGTTCCTTGGGCCTGTGGAAGGTCTCTATTTTTATCCCCCATCTTAGTGACGTCAGGCGGGGAGAGTAAAGGACTCCCTGAGTGCAGACATGTGTACTAGAAGAATCTATGCCGATTCTTTGGGCAATGCAAATTCATGAGAGGAGTGTGTGTGTGTGTGTGTGTGTCTGTGTCTGTGTCTGTGTGTCTCTGTGTGTGTGTGTCTGTGTCTGTGTGTGTGTCTGTGTGTGTGTCTGTGTCTGTGTGTGTCTGTGTCTGTGTGTGTCTGTGTCTGTGTGTGTCTGTGTGAGATCTGAGGGAGAAGGGTATGTGTGTAGGAATGTGTGTGCGTCTGTGTGAGAGATTTGAGGGAGAGGGAAAGGGGTGTGTGCGAAGGCAAGCACCAATTTCTGTATTCTCTGCTTCTCCTCTTTCATTCTCTGCCTCTTCACAGTGCTGGGGTCTAACCCACACAAGGCAAGTTCTTGACCATTGAGCTACACTCCCAGTCCTCTCTAGAACTGTTTAAAGGCTCCTTCACTTAAACCTCTGTTCAGGACTTGGCTCTACATCTCCCCTCAATCTAATCTACTCACTCTTTAGGCCCTCTGCTGACGTTGCCTCCATCCCCATCCTGTGCCCTCCTTCAGGAAGCCTTTGTTGAGTTCCTCCTGGCTATTCTCTCTCCTCTCCTCCGCCCCAGCCTGCAGCTGGCCCTGGTCTGGTCAGGAGGAAGCACAGGCCTTAAAAGCATAGCCCTGACCCCAGGAGACACACTGGGGAACTCAAGTCCCGCCCTGTGACTGACTCCCCCTCTTTGTGCCCCAGGCCATTCACCTGGGAAACACTAGCTGCGACAGCCCGGAGAGCTGGGGGCAGGTTCAGCGCCAGCTTTCTGCCTGCTAGGGGCTCGTGAGTAAGGGCTCCACAGACACTCGCTGGTATTGGGGTCACACTGCATTTAGAGGGACTTGCTTATCCGTACATCCTCTGCGGATCGTCTCACGGGACTGCATCCTGGATTACATTCCTTAGCATGCCGCCACGTCCTACCCTGGGGTTAGCTCCCAACTACTGAGAAGACATGTGGAAGGAACAAGTGAGCCAGATGAATGAATCAACGACCGTAGGCCAGGGAGGAGAACACTCAGAGGCAGCACATTCTGTGAACACAAGGGCAAGCCTGCCCCACAAGCAACCAACAGAAACACGATGGGGAAACACCGAGCGGCACACGTGGGAAAGAAGGGAGAATTCTGGCAGGAAGGTGTGTGGGAGAAAAAATACAGGTGAGGTGAACAAAGACATGAGGCAAGTCTTCCTGGGGGTCCGGGGTGGCTCACACTACCTCCGGCAGACACCAAGAGGGACCCACAAACCCCTCCACACCTTTCCGGGCCCTCAGAGAGAGGGGAAGGGAGCCCTGGGGACACGTGTCTGGTCTGGGGATGGGGAGCACAGAGGGAGACAGAGGCAGCCAGACAGCTCGCAGTCAGCTTCATGGCAGAGGGTCAGAATGCCAGTTGGCCGAGTGTGAACTTTATTGCAAAGCAATGAGGTGTCGGGGGCGGGGGGAATCCTTCCAAATAGGGAAGTTGGAAACACTGAATGTGGACTACAGGCAAGAAAACAGATCGGCAACACGGAGGCCAGCCAGCAGAGGCGGTGGTGAAAAGCCAGCCAAGCCAGGAGAGTGATAATGAGCGGTACATGGGAAGGAGGTGAGAGACTGCAGGACCAAGCAAGCAGAAATCAAGGCTCCTTCTAAGATGAAAGGACAAGGGGCCAGAGAGAGTCTGGGGACCCATTAAGGCAAACCACTACCTTGCCTGTGGCTAGCCCAGTTCAAATCCTGCATAGAGCCAAGAGCATTTCTAGCAAGAGCCCAAAACCCAATGTGTGTGACTGTGTGTGCGCATGTGTGCATGCATACAATTCAAAAAAGAAATTCAGGAAATTGAGGTAAAAGAGACTTTTGAAGTTTTCACAGCCTGGAGGATCCAGAAGCCAACATGGCACAGGCTGGGCAGCACAGGATAATCTGCCACATACGTTCCCACAAGCAGGCTGGAGGGAAGGTGTATTTCTACTCCATTCTTTCACAGGCACTTCTGGCTCTACACGTCACATCTTGTCAGGCATGTTTTACTATAGCCCAAAATCTATACGAGTGTCTTCAAGGAGAAGGATGCTGCAGAAAGAAGACCTCTGAGTGTTACCAGAAAGCAAAACAAAACAACCCCAAAAAAAAAAAAAAAAGTGGGCTGGAGTGATAGTACAACAGATAGGGCATTTGCCTTGCACACGGCTGACTCAGGCTCAATCCCCAGCATCCCATATGGTCCCCAAGCACCACCAGGAGTAACTCCTGAGTGCAGAGCCAGGAGTAAGCCCTGAGCATTGCCGGGTGTGATCCAAAAAGCCAAAGGGAAAAAAAAAAAGCAAAGATGCCTAAAACAGTTAAGACGAAATCAAAATCTCAGGATATCTGTTCAAACAGTCAAAGCTAGCCTGCATTTTGAAACTACTTCTACATCCAGAATCCAAGCTTCGTTCAGCATCTACAGAATCTTACTAGACATATTATAAGCAGCGAATACTACTAAGTTTACTAAGGTTTGGCTCTTTTTGCTCCTGAGACATAAAGACTCATCTTCTGAGAAGAAGCAACGCGGGCCCTTTCCCACAGAGCTGTGAGTAACCTTCCATGAAGCCCCTGTGATGCTGAGTCTGATGGTGTCAGATCTCCCAGACAAAAGAGCCTGAATCCACAAAGCCCTTGTGGTCTAGACAGACACTCTGATTTTATCTGACTTTTACAAACATTTGTTTCCAGGTGTGTTTACTGCCACTGGTTTTCATTTTGCTCTACTTGAACCAGTGAGCAAAATGAAATGAAATCTCTCAGTAAACACCAGCAGCCACGTAAGACCCCAACCACCTCCGCACTCCGAGTGCAATCCTTGGGTCCAATTACAGAAGGTTTCATCCCCACAGCTTCAGATTCTATTTTTCTCTATAAATACTTACTCATTTTCTAATTAAACAAACAATTAGTAGAAAGCACAGCCTGAGAAACTGCGTAGGTGTTGGCATCTGACTGCACCGAGATACAGTGACAAATGATGCTAACTGAGAGGCGAATAAAACGTGGCTGGCTCCCCGCCTTTGCCCAAGCTGAGGTGCCACTGGACTCCAGCTTTTACAACACACCTGGCTCCAAACTGGAAATACTTCATCCCTTTATTGTCAACGATCCTAGGCAGTAAGACAAGTCCTTTGGATAAAGCCCAGATTTCTTAGATATTGGAGAGAGGCTGGCTGGCAAATACACTCAAGGCAGTTTTATCTGTTTGCTTTAGGGGCTGCTCCAGGTCCACAAAAGGTCGGTCAGACACATCAGACAGAGCCACAGGGTTTGGCCAGTTCCCACCTCCGTTCAGAGTCTCCAGTGACTTGGCGGCAGGAAGATACAGCCAACTGATCACATTCTATAGCCCACAATGCTAAAAAATGGATGGTTCCATTCAACAAGGCCAAGTTAGCATTCGTTCTTCTGGGTGTAGCATGGTACAGGGAAGGAGATCTATGGTTACACCACGAGGATCTGAGCACACGACTGAAAGGCAGATGGTACAAGCCTGTCACTCCTGCTCCATTAACAGCATCCAAATAGCATTGCCAGAGAAGGCAATGTCTGTCCACAAAAGCTAATTTTAAATCCATTTGAAATTCTGATTCATTCATTCACAAACCCTATGGATAAGAGAGATACCCGGATACAGAGATCAGCCCTCAGAGCGGGCATTATTAATGCAGGAACAAAGGTCTTGTCATCAGGTTGGGATGCTCTGGATATAGTGACAGAGAACAGCCGTGGAACAGTGAGTAGAGGAAAAGTCAAAGGGTGTGACTGATGACGGGGCCTCACATCAGGACCTTCCCAGCTGAAACTAAACCAAATTGTAGTGGGGGAACAACAGTGAAGGAGGGAGTTAGACTTGTCAGGCCAGGGGCACCCCCTTGCAACCTTTGAACTTTATTATGATTTATTTATGCAAAATCATTTTTATTGAACAAACTTTACTGAGACAGATGTGGGGGCAGGAAATGCATGTGCGAGAGAAAACACAAGTTTGATAGAGCGAGCAAGCATGCAAAGATGCAGGAAAACGATGCTCCAACAAGCCCTTGACTGGGAACTTCAGGTGTGCTCTACCTCCAACTCCATCTCAGAAATCAACGGGAAGCTCCTCGAACTAAAGGAGCTCCTTGAACTAAAAGGCGCAGATGCACCCTGAAAGCCGAAATCACTTAGAATTGATCATCTAAGAGGGTCAAGAGGAGGAAGCGGACCTACGCTAAGCATCTTCCCCAAGGCCCTCAGGCAGCCAAGAGCAAGTACATGGTTTCATGGGTGAGGCTAGGGTGGATGGAGACAGCCTCGGGTGAAAGACCAGTAATGCAAGAACTGGCGCTGGCCCATTCATCTCATCTCTAAAGAGGTGAGGGAAGGTAGAATTCCAAGAAGGCGTTAGGAAAGTTCTTCACTTCCAATCAGTTCTACAACACGGCGGGAGCCAGAAATCTGGGCATGCCCAGGAGCTGACACCAAAGCCAACACGGCTGCCGTGCGGAGCTTGGGAGGCGCAGCATCCTCGGTTCCCTGCACCACTGGGCTTCGCGGGTTTTGCTGGTGTCCCTCTGCTGCTAAGTTTGGTGGGTCCAGGAGGTGCTCCCAGCACCGTCCTTCTCAACTGGCCTCTCCGGGGAACCATCTTGCTAACCATCTTTACTTCTGTCAGCAAAGTCCTTCTGATCTCAAGACCCCTCCCCAAGGCCTTCAGAACCAAATCCTGACCTCAGCTCCTAGACCCACAAAACCACCTGTTCTTTCACTGCTTCCTTTGGGGTGGGGGGCAGGGAGGGAGAGCAGTGCTCAGGGCCTAATCCTGGCTGTGCTCAGAGATCATCCCTGGAGGGACCTGGGGGACCATATGGGGTCCAGGGACTGATTCCAGTTAGCTGCATCCAAGGCAAGCGCTTTAACCCCTGGGCTCTTTCCAGTTCCTTCTTCTCACTACTTCTAATGCCCTCCAGAGATGAGGTCTCCTCCCCGCCCCACATTTCTCGGTAGCGCTAAGCTGGTCACTGGCCTTCAGGTCACTGTTCAGCTCTGCAGGCTGTTGAGCCTCCATCTACCCAAACTCACTCCATCCCCCAGGGCCAGAAAATTCCAGGTTCTTCCACTAGCCTTTTGCCCTTGAGCGGGTAGCTGCCTTCACTGCGACAAGGACTCCCCAGAATCTCCATGAAGGCAAGCTGACTTTTTAGAACAGGAGCAAATGAGAAAGGGTATTCTGCAAGGCTGCATTATGAAAACACTGGAGAAAGATTCAAACCCCAGAAATTGAGTTCAAGACATGCCAGATATGAGCACTGGTGGAGGGACGGGTGCTGGAATACTGTATGACCGAAACCCAAATATGAACATCTTATGAACATCTTTGTAATTGTATATCCCACAGTGGTATAATAAAATACTTTAAAAAAAGACATCCCAGATAGATGAGTGGAACTACAGAGGCTGTGAGGCCTGACTTCAAGGTGGCAGCTCTCTATTATTTTTTTGCTTTTGTTGGGCAGGTCACACCTGGAGTTGCTCAGGGGTAAACTCCTGGCTCTGCACTCAGGAGTTACACACTTGGCGGAGCTCTGGGGACCATAGGGGATGCCGGGATTGAGGCCAGGTCGGCTGTGTGCAAGGCAAACGCCCTACCGCTGTACTATGGCTCCAGCCGAGATGACAGTTGTCAGGGCTAACGGCCAACAGCTCTTATGCACTCACTCCCTTAACGTGACAGCATCCAGGTCCCTAACCCCAAAGCCATGCGGCCATGATCCGCACCCATTTCCTGTGTCAGCCTAATGTGGGGAGAAAGGAGGAGCATCTTCATTCCCCCATCCATCGGGTCATCAATACTCTTTGTCCAGACAAGAACAAAACAAAGCGAAGCTCCATCTTTTCCCTAGTCAGTGACTTCATAGCAACGTTCCCACCATGGCAACTCGCAGTGAGGAAGCCTTGTCTCCCCCAGCACTGACAAGGGCACACAAATCTTCTAGAGCCGTTTACAAGGAGACCAGGCAGCCACATCCACACTCCACTGTCAGGGATGTGAACTGGGGCACAAGCTTCCTCATCCTCTGAGGAATTCTAATGAAGGCTGTGCTCCCTGCCTCCAGTCGCGTGAAATAACAAGATGCAGCAGGAGCAAAGACAGTATTAATATTACTTTCACACTCTAGGGGCCGGAGTGACAGTACAATGACTAGAGTGTTTGCCGCCTTGCACAAGGCCGACCTAGGTTCTATCCCTGGTACCACATATAGTCACCAGGGAGAGAGCCCTAAGCACAGAGCCAGGAGTAAGCCCTGAGCACCTCTGGCTGTACCCCCATCACACCACCCACCCAGCCCCCCCCACACACACACACAAAATAATATGGAGAAGGAAGAAAGGCATCAGGGAATACGTCTGGCAAAGAGTATCCTGGTCTCTTCCTCATGGGGCCTTTAGCTCCCTTCCTCCTGAGTTAAACCTCCAGACACAATCCCCGCACTCAGCAGGGGGACCCCACGGGCTACATCCGCAGCTAGAATGTGGAATCCCAACACGGAGCTGATGCTCTGTGAGTGAGGGGAGCTGTGTCTGACAGTGGAGCTGACACCCAGCAGCCCTCAGAGACAGAGGAGGACGGTGAGTCACAGAGATAGTACCACTGGGATCAGAGTGATAGCACAGCAGGGTAGGGCGTTTGTCTTGCACGTGGCCAACCCAGGCTCAATCCCTGGCATTCCATATGGTCCCTTGAGCATCACCAGGAGTAATTCCTGAGTGCAGAGCCTGGACTAACCCCTGAGCATCGCTGGGTGTGACCCAAAAAGGGGGAAGGTGCCAAGGAGCCCAACACAGACACCACACACTCCTGGGGCTTGATCCTCTCAGGAAAATCTGGCAGCGGAGGGCGTGGTGTGAAGCTGGATCCCCAGCACACGCCTGACCAGGATGGGGGCCTGCCAAGTGGCCTCCACATGAGACCGGGTCTGACAGCGAGTGAGGAAGCCCCCAAGGGAGACGGGAGAGCTAGAGAGCCGGCCGGGCTATTCCCAGCAGCATGACTTCATCCTTTGCTCAGAAGCGGCACAGATGGACCATTCCCGTTACTACAGGGAAGAGCAGGCGACTTGGCTTCTCCGGCCGCCTGACTGGGCAGGGACAAGCTGTGGCTGCTTTGTGGGAAACGGCCAAAAGATTTTCTTTCCCTTCATTTTTCTGTTTGGTTTCTGGGTCACACCTGGTGGTGCTCAGGGCTTACTCCTGGCTCAGGAATCACTCCTAGAGAGCTCAGGGGACCGTACGGGCTGCTGGAAAGCAAATCCAGGTCGGCCACGTGCAAGACAAGTGCCCTACCTGCTGTGCTATCAACTCCAGCACCCTGCTTCTTCCCTTTATGAATCTGGAACACTGTCCCCAAGACCGCCATGTTTCAGGGAACCAAATGCCAGATTCACCTGAAAAGTGGCCCCAGGTTTACTGAGGGCAAAATCCCAGAGGCTTTCAGTTCTACCAGTGCCACCCAGCCAGGACAAGCAGGTGCACTCAGGACCCAGAAGGGAGCATCTGAGAAAGAGAGAAAAAGGCCACGCGGCTGAACCAAGCGGGCTGGCGGCAGCCCGGGCCTCCCACACTACATCTCATTAGGCAAATACACCTCTGAGGGCACCAGGTTTTTCCTTGAACCTTTCCAAGAAACTTAATGAACCAGATCATCGAAGGTGCCGGCACACAATAGCTCACATTTATGAAGCCTCTCCCAGGCGCGGCACGTCCTATTAATAAGCCCTAATGATCCTCTTAGAATTCTTGTTATTTCAGTTTTAAAGAGTGAAAGGCAGCGCAAAGAGGTCAGGAAATAGCCAGGCCAAAAGCACACAGCTGGTTGGAATCAGAGCAAAGACCAAGCCTCCAGCTCCCTGTCGAACGGTGGCAAGAAACCCTGCCTTTAACTCAGGGTGAATGGGAAGCTTCTAGAAGAAAACAGATCCATCACTCAGCTATCGAATTTGTTAGCTGTTCCTGTAACCCAGCCTCCCACCCCTAAAATAAGGAAGTAATGAAGATGTATAGAACAGGGAAGCCAGAAGCCAACCTCACAGAAGCCTATGTGCATAATTCAATGCCGTGAGACAGCCGTAATAGAACAGATCAGTTGAAGTGAGCAATTCAGTGTTTAGTAAATCCACAATGCCATACAATGAAACCCCCAAAACAGATACCATACCCACTTGGCACCCCCAAAACAGATACCATACCCACTTGGCAATTGTTCCCCAGTCCAGGTACCCACCAATAAGCTTTTGCCCCGTGGATTCACCTACTCTGAGTTCCTTTTTGTGGTTTTGTTTGGAGGCCATACTAGGGCAGGGCTCGAGGGGACCATCAGGGTTACCAGGAATCAGAAACAGGTCAGCTACTTGCAAGGCCAACTACCCTCTACCTGCAAGCACCCAGCAACCCGAGTTCCTATTTCTCAACAGGGGGACACAGAGCAGAGTGCCAGGGACAGGGGCTACGGGAGAGGACACGTGGTATTAAACTCAACGTCCCCCACATATAATCATGGGCTCTACTCCTGAGGCATGTTCGATCCTGACATCTGCTGTGAATGTAATCATACAATCTGAGATCTTTTATGCCTCTCCCAATGCATACTACTTTCACGAAATGAGTCACAGCATGCCACTATTTTACTACTATTTACAGAGGAATGAAGTGCACTGTGGGTTGCCTCTCGCCCCACGACAACAGGGTCACTGCCACCCCTGAGCTTCTGTGACCAGCACCATCACAAATATTCGTGCTACAGGTTCTATCTCGCAGAACACTTGGCCGCCTGTGAGGCAGCTGAGGGGCACAGATGGGAAATTGGGGGGTTCTACTGCTGATAGGTCTTCACACTTGAATCTCCCATTCTCTTCTCACTGTTCTTCCCTACGATCAAGAAAAATAGCAAAGCACTTCTAAATCCAAGTCAGGCTCATGAAGACTTGAAGAAAATGGTGTCTGAATTTCTGGAGATCAAATCAGTCCTGCGAATGTGATCCCTAAGGGCCAGAGAGAGATAACATAAGGGTTAAAGTGCTTCCTTGCACTAGGCTGATCCGGTTCAACCCCTGCACCACATAAGGTCTCTGGAGCACCGTCAGTAGTGATCCCTGAGCACAGAGCCAGGAGTTTAAGTCCTGAGCACACCCAGATATGGACCCACCAAAACAGACTCACTTCAGGGCCATGTAAGTCAGGAAGTAGGAAGAAAAAAAAAGTTTAAAATAACATTTCCTTTGCAATTTTTTTTTTGGGGGGGAGAGGTCAGGACCACACCCAACAGTGCTCAAGGATTCCTCCTGACTCTGTGCTCAAAAAACCACCCGTGGTGATGGGGGATCAAACTGGGATCTACCACCTGCTAGGCAAGTGCCTTAATCCTCAGACCCTCCTTTTGGAACATTTAAACTTTACCCAAGGCAGTTTGATCCTTATCAAAAGGGAAGAAAAACACCAGAGATCACACCTCTACCTCCCACCAGCAATTCCCAGAGTCAAAGGGTCCCTTAGTAAATATTCCAGGGATTCCTAACCCTTCTGTCTGTGCTGAACTACTCACACAAGGCCCGTCCCAGACTACAGGAATCTCAGAACCAACCTCTGGAGAGACAACACTCCTGCCCAAATTTATAGACGGACGCTTAAATCCAAAGTTCATGTCAACCTCCACGTCACAAAAATATTACCTTTTCCACCTGTTTAAACCATTTAAAACCCATTCTTAGGTCATGGGCCAGCAGTAGGGGGCTGGGACTTGGCACACGGACTCCAGTTCTCCAAACCTGCTTTTAATTTTGAATTCTAGCCTTTCAGGAATACAGTTTCCTCCACTTTGGTTTTGTTGGGTTTTTTACTGTTGTTTTGTGGTGATGGTGGTGAAAAGGTAGTTTTTAACTGCACAAACCTTGCTTAGAAAGATGTGGGAGGAGGGTTCGGGACCACTAGCACCGCAGGGAGGGCATTTGCGTTGCAGGCGGCTGACCAGAGTTCAATCCCTGGTACCCCTATAGTCCCCTGAGCACTGCCAAGAGTAATTCCTAAGTGCAGAGCCAGAAGTAACCCCTGATGTGGCCAGGTGTGACCCAAAAAGGCCAAAAAAAAAAAAAAAAAAAAGAAGAAAAGAAAGAAAGATGTGAGGCGACAAAGAGGGAAATATGTGTTGGAGAGAACAGCTTATCTCCAGAGAGGAAATAAGCAAAGAAACAGACAAGCAAGCAAGATGTGTGTTCAAGGGAGAACAGAGGCTTGAAGAGCAAGTCCACTTCTTGTTTGTTTTGGTTTGGTTTTGGGGTCACACCCTGAGGGCTTACTCCTAGCTCTGCACTCAGGGATCACTCCTGGCAGGCTTGAGGGACCATTTGAGGTGCCAGAGAATGATCTTGGGTTAGCTGCGCGCAAGGCAAACACCTCCACCTACTGTATCTATTTTAAAGAGAGGGAGAGGGAGAGAGAGAGAGAGAGAGAGAGAGAGAGAGAGAGAGAGGAAGGTTTGTATAAACTCAGAGCAGCAATAGTCATTGTCACAACAGCAAATTCCACAACACAACCACCCACCTCTACCTCTAGACTGCAGATTCCCGAACGTTTGAGCAGTCTCTAATCACTTCCCAGCGGAAAACTACAAATTCTGCCATGTGTTGCTTGGGGTCCAGGCATGGGGCAGCAGTCTGAGGGCCTGGCCCACAGGCGTGGATGCCAGAAGTCCAGTCCCCAGCACCACTTCGTGTACCTGCATCTACGATCCCAATAGCACTGTCCAGTGTAATCTTTGGGGGTCATTTAACCAAGTGTGTTTGAGCATCACAACTCAAATGTGTGACACCCAGCAAGTGTGCAAGAAACACACCCAGGTCTCTACGATCTCCAGTATCACTAAGAGAACAGTCAAGGGAAAGGGAAGGGGTAAAAACACATTCCCCTCCACCCCCGGCCAACTTTCTTTCCTTTTTTTTTTGGGGGGGCTTTTTCAACCACATCCAGCGATGCTCAAGGGTTACTCCTGGAGGTGTTCAGGGGACCATGTGGAATGTCGGGGATGGAACCCGGTCAGCCGTGTGCTAAGGCAAACACTCTCCCCCGCTGTACTATTGCTCCGGTCCCTCACAAGCCAACTTTCTTTTAAGTTTAGTTTTTCTTCTCACGTTGTGCAAATGAAGGGCCTCCATGCTCTCAGCCTTGCTCAGCTCAAGCTGCCTGGCACCTCAGAGGACAGATCTCGCCCCCCACCCCCTCTTTGATCTCCGAGAGCACTCAGTGGCAGCATATCAGGATGAAGGTGACAGATTGGGGTTGAGTCCTCCCAGCCTGTGATCCCAGCTGATCCCCCTCTGATCCACAGCATGCATTCTCGAGATAATATCCATCTATTTATGGCTATGAAGGTAGCGTGTACGTGAAAGAACAACACCAGACTTCCAAATACCAATCCTGCCACTCAGCTCTGCGACCCTGGAAAACTCATTAACCAAATCCTCTCTTCTCAAAGAGGAGACCTGGGGTGGCCAGGGGAGGGTAGAGGGGAGGGGGCAGGGAATCTTTCTCAAACATCCCAACCTTTCAGCACAGGCAGGATAGGCACTAATTCATCCTCCCATTCAACCAGGCTTTAATGAACCCCTACAACATCCAGGAGCCCCAGGAAGACAAGGTCAGGCTAGTCCCTGGCCCCTTGGAGCTTGCAGATGGATGAATTGTCACCCACTGGCTTTTTCTTGGGGTGGGGGCGCACACATGCATGCCCAAAACACTCCTATATCTCTGAAAGTCCTGTTCCCCTTCAACTGTTTCTACTTCTCATTCCAAGTCAACCTGAAAAATCCGGGAGTGACCACTCAGGAATGCTTCCTGCCCGGAGCGTCGCCCAGACTCTGGGCTGTTGCTGTCGTTCCATTCTAGCCTGTGACTTCAAGGAGACGCTGTGTACTTGGAAATGTGCACACTTCTCTTTTATCTATGTGTGCTGGGTGGTTGCTGGCTTTGGCTCATACCTGGCAGTGCAGAGTTCGCCCCCCGGTGGTGCTCAGGGCTCATATGCAGTGTCTGGGATCAAGCCAGGGTTGGCTCCATGCAAGGCGAGAGCATCTGGACCCCCTCAGTCCCATACTAACCCTCCATTCCCTGCTCTTAATATTTTTTTACCCTTTTCCGGCTCGTCCCTGTGGACAGTGTTTTAGTGAGCGTGGCTGCCTATAGTCTGACGTGGTGCAGGCTCACTGTGTAGTCTTGGTGCTTAGCGCCGCCTGCACATGACGGTGTGATGTTGGCGGGGTGTTGTCTCCTGTAGTCACAGTCCTGCTGTGAGGGGGTCCCTGCACTGCCCTACAGGCGCTCACCAGGAGCTGTGCTTGCTAGCCAAGGAGCTAAAAAAAAAAAAACAACAACAACAACAAAAAACAAACAAAAAAAAAAACAACAAGACAAACACCTGGAGGTCAGAAAAGCTAGTCAGAGTCCACCAGCCCGCGAAGCTATTTCACTCTCATCTCACACACCAACGCGACTTCTGAGGCCACTTTTACAGGGAGCCAGGAAAAGGTAGGGGTGCTGTTTCTCAGCACTTGCCCCCCCTTTTCTCTGCATTCTCCTTCATGCTGGATTGAGTTCTGCTGACTGACCTTCAGCTCCCCAGAGGTGAAACAGCTGCAAATGAAAAGCAGCCGGCAGGCAAGACACACCCGCGCGCTGCCCCTTCCATGCGGCCTCTCCAAGCAGGGCTGTAAACCCCTCAGTGGCCCGGGCAGCCGCAGTCAGGAGAATGGCCCAAGTTGCCACAGAGGCTGCAGTCCAGGAGGGCAGGTGTGGGGTTTCTGGGCTCACAGTGAAACAGAAGGCTGTGTGGAGTCAGGCAGGGGTCAGAGGGCAAAGGGTGAAGTGGAGCTGGGGGCAGAGCACAGCTCGGGACAGCCGACTGGGGGGAAGAGGGACTTGACCCCATGCAGATGCCTCCTCAAGGGCAGGTGCAAGCATTCTCACACACACAACACAGCACAAAGCAAGTACCTACACCACACAGATCACATGCACATACACATACATGCGGCATGCATAAATATCACACACAGTAAACTGCATGCACAGTCAGATGTATACACGCATACAGTGTATATAGACACAAGAGTACCGTACCAGATAAGCTGCTTGTGCATGCGCGTGCACACACACACGCACGCACACACACACAAACAGCTCTGGGAAACAGCAATTCAAACCAAATTACACTAACTGCAATCACACAAAGCAAGGGGGTTCTGGAAATCAATCACATTCTGACACATTCTTTGGTTGGGGGCTGCACCCAGGGGTGCTCAGGGGATACTCCTGATAGGGCTCAGGACACCATACGTGGTGCTGGGACTGGAAACTGGCTCTGGACAGCAAGGAAAGCACCTGCCTCATGTGTAGTCATCTCTCTGGCTCCCCTAATGACACTCAGATCCTTGGATAGAAACAGCCAGGCTCGGGCGACAGCGATAGCACAGAGGGTAGATCGTTTGCGCATGCATGCAGCCAACCAGAGTTTGATCCCAGGCAACCCATGTGATCCCCATATGGTCCCCCAAGCACCACCAGCAGTAACTCCTGGGTGCAACAAAGGAAAGGAGAGGGAGGGGAGGGGAGGGGAGGGGGGGGAGGGAGGAATGGAAGGGAAGGGAAGGGAAGGGAAGGGAAGGAAGGGAAGGAAGGGAAGGGAAGGGAAGGGAAGGGAAGGGAAGGGAAGGGAAGGAAGGGAAGGAAGGGAAGGGAAGGGAAGGGAAGGGAAGGGAAGGGAAGGGAAGGGAAGGGAAGGGAAGAGAAGGGAAGGGAAGGGAAAAAAACAGCCAGACTTTGGTAGTAGAGCTGGTAAGGCATTTGCCTTGCATGCGGTGGCCAACCCGGTTCGATCCCTGGTATCTCACATGGTCCCCCAAGTACTGTCAGGAATAATTTCTGAGTGCAGGAGTAACCCCTGAGCATTGCTGGGTGTGATTAAAAAAAAAAAACTATTACCAACTGACAGAGCACTTTCTAAGGGAAAATCAATCCTCTAGTATGTGCAGTCCAGCCTGAACTTTAAGACCACAAAAATTCCACAAGAATATGGAGATTATCACCAAACTAGGAAGAAGCCAGAGGTTTAAAAAAAAGCCTTCATTATCATCATTTTACTAGACAAACTAGCTACTTTGCATTCTTTGTAGCTGTTTGTTGTTGTTAGTTTTTTTTTAGTATCTGATACCATGACCACTAAAACACAATCTCTAAAATGTCTTTGTTGAGCATCAGAATAACACAGCTGGGATTCTGGCATGAGGAAACGTTCAATCTTGTCATTCTGCAAAAGGAATTCATATTCATAATTAATGATGCTTTTGTCCACGCCAGAAAGAAAATCCAAAGGCTCAACTATGCTTAAGTACATTCTACCCAAGCCAACTGTGATAGGATTTTGTAAATTATAGGGCAAGGGAAAAGAACAGGGTTTTGTTGAGATGTGAGTATAAAGAAAAGGATTAACGAGGAAGACACATTTCAAGGAAGAATCAGGCCAAAACCATTCATTTCTGCAAGGATGGTTACCTTTGCTTTCTCCACCATGAAAGAAACAGCAAGCAAAAATAGTACTATCCTAAAGGACATGCCTGTCCACCACCCCCGGATTAAAGATGCCACTGCAACCCTTGATCAGGACCACCATGATCAACTCTAACACCAAAGGAAAACAAACACGATGGACAAACTACAGAAAAGCTGCACTTCGGAAGCCACTTCTGTGGAAGAGCCCTGCAAAAAAAACAGCCCTTAACTATGAGTCGACCATTTTCAAAATAAATCTCCTTCACGATCACTTTTCTCATGACAAAGCTGGCAAAGTGATCGACAAAACTCAGTGTAGACAGAAAAGGACAACTCACGCCTTCTACAAAGTTTTACGGAGCAACTACTGTGTTACTGGTAGGGGAATAATTATGACTAACACACCACCGGAAAGACTGCCAAAGGTAGGCTGGGTGGGAGGGAGAGGGGGGACGCGGGATTATTAACGAACTGCTTAAATGGCAGAGTTTGGGGACTTTATTTTGGGGACCACACCAGGGGAAGTGCTCAGGGATTACTCCCTGGGGGCTCAGATTGAACACAGGTCGGCTGCACGCAAGGCAGAAGAACACGACCCACTATACTATTGCTCCAGTCCCAAGTTTGGGAATTCTTATGACAAAAGAGTATCTCACATAAAATTCACTATTATGACCTTTTCTGTGTACAATAATGGCAATCAAGGGCTGATTTCAATTGGGGAGCCCAAACTCAGGAAAGTGAGCAGGAAACTCCAGGAAAACTCTCCCCCGTCCCCCTGCCTTTTGGGTGGGAAAAACCCAGCGATGCTCAGGGGTTACTCCTGGCTCTGTACTCAGGAATTACTCCTAGCTGTGCTGGGGAGACCATATGGGATGCCGGGATCCAATCCAGGTCTGCTGTGTGCAAGGCAAACGCCCTCCCTGCATTATCATCACTCCAGCCCCAACTTCAGAAAGCTTTATCCTCCTGCTCAGGAAGATGGGGCAGTGGGAAGCTGGGGGGCCGTCACCTCTCCCCAACACATGCTAGACTTCCACCTGCAGCCAGTGGCCACAAGACCACCATCGTCTATCGTCTATGCAAGGCCCAGGGTGGGTGGCGCAGTCCGGCAGGAAGAGGACTCGGCTTGTGTTTTCCAGCAGCCCTGCACAAGTCACACAGCCCACACTTGGCTTTCAATCGGATTATCCAAACGAAGCCGCACTCCCGGCAGCCACACCCTCTGTGGGACAGGCACAGATGGCCGTCACGTGCTCACACAGGGACTCGGGGCTCCAATTCAGGCCAGCTCTCGGGGGGCTGGCTCAGGCAGTGAGGGGTCAGCGGGAGGCAGGGTGGCAGGCACACGTGGCAGGCGCGGGGGCTTTTGTCTGCCAGCAAGCCCCTTTTGACAAACCCTGATGGACTGAGCCAGAGTGAAAAGCCCGGGGGACATGGCAGGCCCGTGATCCCCCAAGGGGAAGCCTGTGGGTCAGTGACACAGGAAGAAGGGGTCCATTTTCTCTCTCTCTCCCCACCTTCTTTTGTATTGTACCAGACACCTTCAAGAAACTGGATTGCCTGGCTACTGACAATGGCATTAGGGGATGCATACGAAACATCCTCCAGCCTTTGCAGAAACAGTTTTGTTTCATGTTTTTAATCAGCTTTGTCCCCTTGCCTTATTTAAGGGGAGAGAACAGAGCTGCACCGTGAAAGGCAAGTACCACCCAGCGTCTAGATATTAGTTTCCATGGTGACCAGGGTCCCTGGGCCCTGGTACACAGCAGGAAATGCTGCCGATTTCCATAGCAGGATCTCGGACTAGAAATAAGAATCCATGGCAATCTGACACATTTGGGGAAGGAAAAAAAATAGAGAGGGGATGTGTGTGTGTGTGTGTGTGTGTCACCGCGTGCACACACACATGCTAACACGTGCAAAGCTCAGACCACGTAGACAAAGTCTGGTCTCATAATAAATGCTCATATCAAATCAAGTAACTACAATATAAACAAGCCCCTCACACACCAACACACACAGCTAAAAGAAAACAAAACGTCTTCCATAAAAAGGGGGAATAGGAATATAAGTGAAAAGGGCTGCACCCTTTCACACCTGCATACCAGCAGGGTATACAGGAAATGCCGTCCCCTCATTAAACTTAATGACCAGGGAGTTATGTTTAAAGGAAATAAAGAGGGAGCTGGAGACACAGGAGTTAAGGGACTTGCCTTGTATGAGAGGCAGACCCTAGATTTATCCCCTGGTACCATATACGGCCCTCAATCACCACCAGCAGTGATCCCTGAGCACAGGACTAGGAATAAACCCTGAATATCAAGTCAGGAGTGATCCCTAATCACCATTGGGTGTGGCCCAAAATTTTACCCTCCCCAAAAAAAAAGTCACAGAAAAAGGAAGAAATCAGGGCGAAAGCAACAGCCCAGCCGTGAGGCGCTTGCCTTGCATATGACAAACCAGTGTTCAATCCCCAGCATCCCATATGACCCCCAGCCTGTCAGGAGTGACCACTAAGCACAGAACCAGAAGGACAGCCGCTAGCACCACTGGGTGTGGCCCAAAATTGTAGGGAGGAGGAGGAGGAAGAAGAGGAAATGGAAGAAGAAGTATTTCACTTTAAGGCCACACCCAGCTCTGTGCTTAGGGATTCAAGCAGTGCCACAGAATGACCTTTCCTGTCCCTGCAAAGCTCTGAGGCTGCAGTTCATTTCCCAGCCCCTTCCTGGACTGGAGACTGCCCTTGCCCAGAACCCAGGCCATCCATCTCCCCAAAATACCTATGAACTGTTCTATCACTCGCATCTCCCTCACACCAAAAACAGCCCCTGCCACAGACAAGACAGTGCCCAAGTCAGATGCGCAGCTGCCTGTACCCCTGTGCATGTCACACACTGCCCTGTGCTCTTCAAGAACCAATGACCGTGTCACTGTTTTTATCCTTTCCCCTTCTGAGAAGTGGGCCTGTGCCCACCGCTCATTAGCTGGATCTCATCTCAAGTGGGGGGGATGAAGGGGGTGGGAGGGAAGGCTCATCAAAAACCTCTCAGAAAAGAGAGGCAAACTGCCTGCCATAGAGGCAGGCTGGGGAAGAGGGAGGGAATCAGGGGGTTATCGGTGGTGGGAAATGGGCACTGGTAGTGGAATGGGTTCTGGCAACACTGTATGATTGAAACCCAAACATGAACATCTTTGTAATTGTTTATCTCACGGTAGCATAATAAAACATTGAAGAAAAAAAAAAAACCTCTTCTCAATTCCTTCAAGTCTGAAAAAAGGAATGTTCTTTCCTCCCTCCATGCAGCAGAGAAATTTTATTTTAGCTGGTGGGTTAAGCGAAGAAACACTTCCCTCTAACGCACTAGCACACACAGACTCAAACACCTTCACTGTCAGTCAGTGACATGTAATGTTGATCAGCATTAGAGAATGTGGTTATTGTAGTTCTGGCAGTGGCTGGTTGGTTCAACAGTTCTTTTTATGGGAAGACCATCTGCCAAAGTGTCAGGAGCTTGGCTTGGCCTGCCTGGCTCTGATAAAAGCAGTCACTTGGAATGCAGATGTGAACTTTCCAGGAAAGAGAGTCTAATCGGCCTGATCTTACAGTTGAGTCCTCTCTGCTCTGATAAAGCCCGATCTGAGAGCCTTCGTGCGTGCGCTCTGTTGGAGAGAAAGGTCAAGAATAACCATCCCCAAATGGCACTGGGCCTAGCAGTGAACCCCACAAGTTTCAAAAGAATTTCTGACATTTTTTTTATTCCTTTAGAGACATACCGAGGCTTACAGTGAGAATCACCTGAAGGTAGTTTGACAGTTGTGTCTGATATTGCCATTACTTTGGGGCTATGCTGGGCTTATACTCAGAGATGACTCCTGGTAGGGCTTGGGGACCAAGTGAGGTGCCAGGAATAGACCCTAAGTTGATCAACATGCAAGGCAAATACCTGCCGTACTCTCCCTCTCCAGATCACTGTAGCTAAAGCCCACAAATCAATCTCTCCTGTCACCTATTCCAACGTTATACCACGAAACAAAATCTCAGTTGTCTGGGAAGCCAAGGAAAAAGCTAGAAAGGGCCGGAGAGAGAGAGAGATTAGGAGAATCCTCAAGTCAACCCTGCGAGGCCCATGAAGGTCAGAGCTGTAGAGTCAAGCACCTCTCTGGGCCAGCAGCCAGGGGACATAAATAACCGTGCGGCACAGATGGCTCTGTCACCCCCCACCAAAACCTCCTGTCCGTGCCTGGATGCCCTCCCACACCCTCTAGCCACGGCTTCTGAGCTACTCACAAGAGACCGTGCGCCCTCACTCAAAGCGTCATCAGGGGAAATACACGAAGGGAAAAGGTGTCCCCAGAGGGGGACAACCAGTGTCCATGTGGAAGGGAAAAAGACAAGTTTTCAGAGCACAGAGGAACCTGGGCAGGGGGTGGGGTGTCCAAAGCACTCCCGGTAACATTTGAGAATTCTAGTGACATTCTGTTCCACACACCGGGATATGATTATGTACAAGTGGGATCTGGTCTAATGTCTCTCCACCAAGGCACAAGCCCAGCCCTTGTGAACATCACTTCAGGAAGAACAAGGGGAAGCTGAACTGCCAACCCTACCTCACCCCAAGAAGGACAGTGGAGACAGCACTAGGCGGCCAGTCTGCGGCAGCCCTTGTCACCCACCACACTCAGGAAGCAAAGATGTGGTGGGGCAGGGATGATCTGCTGCCAGCCTCAACTTATCTAGAAAAGACCTGCCAGAGAGGCGGGGTTTCTCAGGCATTGTAACTCAATGCTGGAAGGCCCGGAAAGTAGGATTTGCCCTATCCAGAGAATCAAACACTCAAGCACCTAACTCCTGTAACTTAAAGGAAGGACTGTTTGGGGCGGGAGATAGTACAGCAGTAGGGCACTTGCCTTGCACGCAGCACTTAGGATCCAGCCCCAGCAACTTATATGGGCCCGAGTCCACCAGGAGTGATTCCTGAGTCAGGAGTAACCCCTGAGCGCTGCCGAGTGCGGCCCCAAAACAAAACCGAAAGAATCAAATAAAAAGAGGAAGGAAGAACGTGAGATATATTCTTTTTTATGTTTATGATCAATTCATCTGAATTCCTTTGTTATTTCTACTTCTTGACTATAATGTGATTTATGGGGGGAAAATGCTAACGATCCCCACGTCAAGGCTGGGAATGTAGTTCAGCAGTAGGACATAGTGCTCAGACAATGTCCTGGGGTCGAGCTCTCAGTAACTGGGGGAGGGGGAGGGAAGCAGCTGTGATCTATTAAAAAAAAAAGCAGCTCATACATCCTCCAATCCTGGTGTTCAGAAAGCAAGCCAAATTACTTTCTCCAAAGTGGGAATGGCTCTAGACAAACTCCTCATCTGTGTTAGAGAATCGTCCAATTAGGTAATCGCTTTGTTTATTTTGTAGAGTACATAGGAATAAGTGCATTGTGCTGATGAGGGAAAACATCCCAAGGTTGACAGGAACAGAAAAGCATCCAAATAATGCCATCCAAAACAGAAAACACTCTCGAGAACCCATTTTAAGAGGGACTGTGTGTTTACATCACCCCTGTACTAGGTCAATGGTAGCTGCAAAGGCTCACAGGGAAGGTGGCTTAGAGCTAAAGCACTTGCTCTGCACGCAGGAGCCCCAGGTTCAATCCCGGCACCACTGGCAGGAGCAAGCCCTGAGCCAGAAGTCAGCCCCTAGGCCCTACAAGGTATGGCCCTAAAGCCAGCAGTCTTGTCCAGACGGGAGTTTATATCTTCAAATCACGCTTAGACTACAGGCCAAGTTAGGCTATCCATTACCATAGATTAAAACCTTTTTATTAGTACTTCATGTGAATGAGACTACAATAATATGAAAATTGACAAATACTTAGACATACGCGTGTTTTTCAGTATGTGACCATCAAGAGGCTGACAAACACGGCCGAGGCTCCACTAAAGCTACCCCAGGGCTGGGGACCATCTGTTTGACATTTTAGATCCCAAGATAGAATCTGCTAAGACCAAGTTCAAAGCTTTCGTTCTCCTCCCCCCTCACGCCCCGCCCCAGGATTACTGCTGTGAAGCCCAAAGACTCAAGGACTATTTGACACAGCCAGTGCTACGGCGGGTTCTTGGCACTCACACGCGGGTCAGGCATACTGACAAATGGCAAGCACAGCCATGAGGAGACTGATGGTCTCACATCACTCCGACGCTTTGACCCACGCTGACCCCTTGACAAGTCCACTGAGCTCAGCAGAGACAGGCTGACTAGGTCCACATCCTTATGTCAAAACCAAGAGTCTCACAGCAGCTACCACCTCCTTGGGTTCATGAAGATCCTTGGCAGGGCCACAGGGCAGAGGCCGTCCTTCCTTCCGCACAGAACAACGGTCTCAAGCTTCTCCCCTTCCTAGCTGCCAAAATAAGCTTTTCCAGAAAGTTCTTTTTATAAGCACTCATGGCCTGATAAAATTTTAAGTGCGCTTACTACAAATGGTACGCACACATATAAACCCATGCCTATTCCATAAAAAAAGTTATAACCCCCTCTTCACCAACAAACTCAAGAACCAATTTCCATCCCCTTTGGAACTATAATTACCCACCAAGAATACATACAATGGGCATGTGTTAAGAAGAAGGGGAGTTAGGGACAGAGAAATACCACAAGGGGTAAGGCACTTCCTTGCATGCAGCCAACCATGGTTCAATTTCCATCCCAGCACCACACATGGTCCCTAAGCACCACCCAGAGTAATCCTCGAGCCCTTTTATTTCCTCTTTTTTTGGGGGTTGACATCACAGAGGGATGTTCCCCCAGAAAGAGGAAATAAAAGGGCGGTGTATTTGCTGTTTAGACCATAATTACTGTTTCCATGAGCCTTTTGATCAAACACCCCCACCCCATAGTCACCTGACGCCTCCTAACCCACAATGCCTAACTCACCTCTGCTTTTCCAGAACCCAGGAACACAGGAACTTCCCCATCCCTCATGAGCTTTTTGAGAGAAAAAAAGTAAAGACTCACACAATTATTGTGCTTACTGTTACAGCCCAATGAGCTTCTTTGTGGGAACATTGCCCACCCAGTGCAGTGGGGTATGGTAGCCACCAGGCATACCTGGTTGCTTTGTTTAAAAATGAGAAATTTAGGGGCCTGAGTGATAGCACAGTGAGTAGGGCGTTTGCCTTGCAAGCGGCCAACCCAGGTTCAATTCCCGGCATCCCATGTGGTCTCCTGAGTACCACCAAGAACAATTCCTGAGCGAAGAGCCAGGAGTAACCCGATTGTTGCAGGGTGTGACTCAAAAACAGAAAAAAAAAAAAAACCCTAGAAATTTAGGACCGGAGAAAGGAGGAGGGAGAGAGTGAGGAGAGGGAGAAAGGGATAGAGAGAGGGAGAGACAGATGGAGGGAGGATGGGTGGGAGAGAGGAGGAGGGAGAAGAGAGAGAAAGAGTGAACATAGGGGGTTAAGGTACATGTTTTGCATGGAGATAACCCAATTCAATCCCTGGTACCACATATGGTCCCCTGAGTGTTACCAGGGTGGCCCACATCATCCCTAGCTCTGCAGGGTCCAAGCACCATTGCATCTTCAGGCCAAGGGCTAAAACATGGGCCCTGATGACTGGGGCCCCTGGAAGGGGACCCTACACCTTCTGAGCACCACTGGGGATGCAGGGAAAAAAATGGTTCCTCAGTTACATTAGCACATTTCAAGTGTTCAATAAACACAAGGGGTTAGTGACTAGCATACGAAGCAGTGAAAATACAAACTATTCCCATCATAACAGAAAAATTTAACCCTAGACCAATCCTGACCCAAGACAACAAGAGGCCAGGACACTGACCAGGTTCACCTTGCTCAACACTATCTCTCTGACCCAACAGCGAGTTCTAGCTCTGGGTCAGCACAGAAAAGGAAAACAAAAGAAAAGAACAAGAGGAGGAAAGGAAGTAGCTCTGGGTCAGCGCGGCCCATGGCCCCAGGCGCACATCCAATGTTCTTACTCTTCACAGCTGCCCCAAACTCTCTGCCCACCCACAAGTCAGCAATGAGGCATTTTGAAACAAAACTACCAGCTGGGCAAGATGTGCTTAGGACTGCCTCAGCACAGGGGACTTGAAATCAAGAGGTCAAGCGCAGAACCCAGAGTGTGGGAGGCAATGGGGAGTTTCTTTTTCTTTTTTTTCTTTTGCTTTTTGGGTCACACCCGGCGATGCTCAGGGGTTTCTCCTGGCTCTGCACTCAGGAATTACTCCTGGCGGTGCTCGGGGGACCATATGGGATGCTGGAGATCAAACCCGGGCCGGCATGGGCCAGCCGCATGCAAGGCAAACGCCCTACCCTCTGGGCTATCGCCTCCGGCCCCAATGGGGAGTTTCTACATCGATAGAGCACACTTAGATTCCAGTGCTCGGACACTAGAGAATACAGCTGCTGGCTCATCCACTCCTAGACGCCAGACAGGATTCACCGCTCACACTTGTTTAGTTTTGGTTAATGGGTGCTTAGGTTATATTAATTTGTTCTTTTAAGGTTAATTTGTTGTTCTGTTTAGGTTAGGTGTCAACTGGGGACATGCCTGTTTGTGCCTGGGACCTATTCCAGCTTAGTGCTCAGGGGTCAGTCCCTGCGATCCTTAGGGGGGTCAAACCCAGGGCTCCTGCAGGCAAAGCAAGCGTTACAGCCCTGTGTTAGCTCCTGGGCTCCAACTTCACAAATATTTTTTAACAAACTCCAACTGTTTCCTGAGGATTTAAGAAGAGCCAGGCTCCAGGAAATCAGATCCAAGATGCCTGGATGACAGCTATAAACAGACTAAGGGAAATTAATCCCAGCCAGCTTTTCCCAAAACCTCTGGGTTCCAGGAGATGTGTGAAACCTCTTCCCCAGGCCCTTAGTTCTTACAGAACCCAGGTGGAAATAAGACAATCAGAAGTATTAACAAACTCCTTGAATTTTTCCAAATTTAAGCCCAGCTGTTTTGTTTTGGGACCATCACATCTGGCAGTGCTCAGGGGTTACTCCTGGCAGGCTTGAAGGACTGTATCAGCAGCCGAGAATCAAACCCGGGCCAGTCCCATGCAAGGCAAATGCCTTACCCTAAGCTCAGCTCTTAAAAAAAAGGACTCAAGAACCAGTGTATGGCTCTATAGAGAGCGAGCAACCTATCTAGAGCCACCTACCTACAGAAGAACACTCTGCAGCTCTAACGTTTCTCTTGGGGCCAGAGAGGTAGAACAGCGGGCAGTGCGCTTGCCCGAACACAGCCAACCCTAGTTCGATCCCTGGCATCCTATATATATGCCTGGACACACCAGGAGTGATCCCTGAATGCAGAACCAGGAATGAACCCTGAGCACAGCTAGGTATGGCCCCAAAACAAAATGAGACCTATTTCTTTTCTCTCAAATGACTCTGCCCACACTCCTTTAAAGGTTCTGTTCAAAGATCTGGTTCCATTTTACTGAATTTAAATTATTAATTTCTTTCTCCAGCCTGTGGTTAAGTAGTTTCCTAGGTAGAAATCATAAGGCTCTCATTACATGAAAGCAAGTTTGAGGACTGAACACTACAGTCAACCCAGGAGGTAAGAGGCAGCGAAATGTCTTTTCAACCACCTGGTTAAAATAAACCCTGGAGGGTAACAGCCGTCCTGGCTACCTCTCGGAAACCACTTCCAGGCACCTTCTCCCAGACAGGATGATTCCTTCTTTCCACCAATGCCATGCAAACATACACACATATGTGTGTGCGCACACACACACACAGACACACACACACGAAATCTCATTTGTCTCCCCAATGCCACTTAAGCAGGGTAGATCACACTCACACCCACAAGACATGCACGATCTCATTTTTCTCTTTCCCCAATTGTCCCCCTCCCCCCTCCCCCCCCACACACACACACAAAATCTCATCAAGAAATTGCTGGCCCTCTTCAGGCTCCAATGAAAGCTACACACACAATCTCTCAGCGCCTCTGAGGCGGAGCCATGGTCTGCAAGCAGAAAGGGGCCAGGGCCCCCTCAACCATCCTCGCGTGCTCCCAGTCGGTAGCCTTCCTCCCCCAGGCCTGGGTTAGAGCAGTCATTTTCATCAAACACTGTCTGTCCCATGCTCAATGCCAGAGACTTCAGATTTGGTAGTGTGGGTTCCTCTGAGGAGGGCGCAAGCCCAGTCAGGAAGGAAGGCATCAGCCATGAAGAAAGTTCTAGAAGCAGCCAGAGCCTGAAGTCCAGAGCCTTACCCTGGAGGACAGGGTGCTGGCAAAGCTTTCAAAGCGTTGCGACCCCAGCTTCCTCTTGCAAGACACTGTAGCTGCAGCTCCTCAGGCATCCGAGAGAAGCAGATCCGGTAGGGGGTGGCAGATCCGGAAAGTTCCAGGGTAAGCAATACGGGACCAAAGATTTTAATCATGGCTGGAAATACTGAGCATTTCTCTGTGGGTGGAACTGCCGCCTGGGCAGCAATGTCGCTGGACAGGTGGGTGACAGGCAGGGGGCAAGGATGGGGTGGTATTAATACAGCAGGATGACAAGACATTTACGTGACAGCACAAACCTCAACCCTGTCCAGGAACACTTATATATCAAGAAGCCTGAGAGTCTCCTCATGATGATGCTTCCACGGAGACGAGACAGGGTTCCAAAATCTGTCCCTTCAAAGAAACTTCCAGAAGGCAATGAAGAGCCAGGCAGTTGGACATGGCGCCTGGCACAGTCAACGAAACTGGGCACAAAACAGACGCAGCCTGTGCTAGAAACAGGCTCCAGGCCCGGATTGCTTGAGCCAAAGCAAAGCCCGACTGTCTTCCAAGCACACGAACCCTAGCAACCCCAGGCTCGTGGATCCTAGTCCACTCTGCCGGAGGAAGCATGGAAGCTCCCGATTGGCTCTTCCCCTCAGGTCTCACTGTGGCAATTGTGCAGACACAACCAGCAGATGAAGGCCCGTGACCTTTGCAGCAAGGAGGAAGAGGAGCTGCTGAAACAGCTGGATGACCCAAAGGTGGAACTAGTCCAAAGCGACCTTCCTGGATGTGGGAGAAAGAGACTCTCCTTCACTGCTGGTAGGAATGTCGAATGATCCGTCCCTTTTGGAAAATATATACATTCCTCCAAAAACTAAAATTTGAGCTCACATTTGACCCAGCAATACCACCCCTAGGAATATACCCTGAGGGGCCCAAAAACACACAGCAGAAAAAAAATCCATCTGCACTTCTATGATCATGGTAGCACTATTCACAATAACCAGAGTATGGAAACAACCTGAGTGCCTGATAACAGACAACTGGATAAAGAAACCATGGTACATCTACACAATGGAGTATTATGCAGCTGTCAGGAAAAATGAAGTCTTGAAATTTGCTTATAAATGGATGGACATGGAGAGAATCACGTTGAGTGAAATTAGAGAGTGACAGATATAGATGACTGCATTCATTTGTGCTATATATGGGGTTGGGGGGTGAGACTAACAACCACGGCCAGGGAAAACAGGAGTCAGCGGACCAATCAATGGTTGGAAGCTTGCCACAAGGTGTACAGGGCAAAGGGCAGTTAGGATAGAGAAGGTACCAGCATGACAATGATGGTTGGAAAACTCTGGATAATAACTGAGTGTTGAAAATAGATAAAGGGGTATACATGATGGCCTTTCAGTATCTGTACCACAAGCCATAATGCCCAAAGGGTGGGAGGTGGGGAGACAGAAAGAAAGCAGACAAAGAAAATGAGTTTTCTTAGAGGCAGGCTGGGGTGGGGGTGAAAAATAGAAACTGGGGGTCTTGGGGGTGGGAAATGTACACTGGTGAAGAGATGTGTGAACACTGTATGACGGAAACCCCATCATGAACAGCCTTTTACCTGTGTATCCCACTATGACTCAATTATACATAAATAAAACTAAAGTGACCGTCCGGGTCTCCAGGATCCAAGGGGTTCACAAGCCCACTGCCCATGTTCTCACTGTCATTAACCAGACTCAGAGAGAGGACCTCAAGATACTATTTTATTTTGATTTTAGGGACACACACCTGGTGGTGACCCGGGCTGACTCCTGGCTCTATGCTCAGGGATCACTCCTTGAGGGCTCAAGGGACATAATATATGGGATGCCGAGGATCAAACCCGGGTTGGTCGCCTGCAAGTGCCCTGCCTGCAGGCCATGGCTCTGGCTCAGACCTCAGAAAATTCTCTAAGGGCACAAAGTACAAGCCCTGTGACCTGTGGCTCAAGAAGACACGAATCAGGCGCCGCCAACTCAACAGGCATGAGGAGAGCCTGAAACCCAGAAGCAGCCGCCAAAGGAGCAACTGGACAAGGCGTAAGGTCAAGGCCTGAGGGAAAACAATGACTGGCCAAAAAAAAAACACAAATGAAAGTCCCTGAATCAAGGACTGGGAGATAATAACGCACAGGCTCAGCACACACAGAGAATATATGGAGACCGTGACTCGGTCGCCAGCTCTGCACAATGCCCCCCACCCTCACCAGCACTGCCAGGAAGACCCCTGGTGATGCGCCAAGCACCAGTGGTGACAGTGACCCCCTAGAAAAAGCTTCTCCTGCATTCACTGCATATCCCAAAGGTCAATAACCCAACCAGTTAATAAGCTCGTGTCCAGCTGCAGTTTCTGTTTTTCCCTTCTAACTTCTCCACTCGTCTTGACTTAAATTGGCTGCTTCTATTTCTTCAGTCTCCAGTGCAAAGACTGGACACTCAAAAGATCAAACAGGAGCTCGAGTGATAGTAAAGGAATGCAGGCACTTGTTTTGCATGTGTCCAACCCGGCTGAATCTTGGGCCCTGCCTATGGCTCTCCCAAGCACCACTGGGAGTGACCTCTGATCACAAAGCCAAGGGGAAGCCTGAGCACAGCTGGTTGTGTCCTTCCCCACACACACAAAGATAAAATAGAAGGAAAAAAAAAAGAGCAGACCCCCCAACTTCTGTTGTATGGCTCAATAGAGCAAAAACAAGATTTCAAATCAAACATTTGAGTAAAGCACTAAAATAAAAGGCCATTTTCCCCGCTAAGAAAATCAACTCCCTGAGAAAGCTACGATATACAGAGGTGTATTAAAGGCCAGAGAACTGAACTAGAATTTCACCAGAGTCACGAAATGAAAGACAAGAGCAGCCCAGCTCCACGGCATAACAAGGATATTGGTCTCAGTTTCAGGCACGAGTAACTACAAATACAAATACAAGCTGACAGGCAACCCCAGGGTTCCTTACATAGGAAGTCAGTTTTGTGACTAAAAAGTCTAGGCTGAAGCAGGATGCATTTGACCAATGACTGGTCATGTGACCTTGCACCATGTGACCTTGGCAGGTGAAGCCCAGGGCCCCTGGGGCTGGTATCGGGGTGGGTGGGGGGGAACAGAACCCACCCCCTGTACTGTATATACTCCATGGAGGCAAGCCGTTTAGACAGTTCATACAAGAATCATTTTCTAAAGTGGCCCATAAAGTCTCAGGGACCTTCAAGACTGGGGAGGGGGGGGGGGGAGACATTAAAGGCATTTTCTGCGTTCTTAGAATCTTCAACATCTCAAAACTTCCGAGAAGACCTGGCAGAGCCTGAAAGCAAAGAAAGGGGGCACACAGACAGCCAGCAATGAATGTCACTCCGCCTGATGCTCTTCAAAGGTCCTTGTGTAACATAAGTAAAGGGCATGAGGTGACAGTAAGCTGGGACTGAGCATGAGACCAGCAATGAAGCTTCCCAGGGAAAGGGTGCACGGGGATCAGTAGACAAGGGTCAACACTGGCACATTAACGCAAGTCACCAACCAAGATGGGCCCCTTAGCTGAGAGGGAGGACACCTCACTCTGCCAGTTGGACAGGAAGGTAATGGGAATTCTGCACCCGGGAGTTTGGAGTCTGCGAGTCCCGGATGTCTTCTTAGCACCAGCTGGAGCCAGCAATCAAGAAGTCTAAGTTCATATGCAACATACGTCGTCTCCATTGCAGAGCACAAAAACCAACAAAATATGCAAGTGTACTATGTACTGTGAGTCTAATGAAGTCCTACATCTCACTAGAGTTTAATCATTAACCTAACTTGACTTGTACTAGCAAATTACCTCTGCAGTTTAAAGGGTGGTGGGGGAAGGAACAGTCCTGATACACTTTCATTCTCTGATGATAGTTATAATAACTTAAACTGGGTTGATTTTGCCCTGAGAGTGACCAGTTTATTGAAAAGTGTTTATCTACACAAACTGAATTACTCGCTGGTGCAAAACATTTGCTGAAAAAGAGCAAGTCCTTTCAACACTGTTTCCCTTGGGAAATAATATGGAATGCTAATATTTTGGAAACTAGAGAGCTGCTAAGCTGGAGGCCTTGGATGTTTGCCTAAGTGAGATGTTTAAAAACTGTTATCGGGTCAGAGAGTTAGTACTGGGCAAGGCAAAGAGCTTGCCTTGCACATGGCCAGCCCAGGTTCAATTCCTGACACCACATATGGTCCCTCAGTACCACCAGGAGTGATACAGGTAGGTGTGGCCCAAGAACCAAAACAGAGAAGAACTGCTATTGCCGCCTGCCATTTCCAGCAAAGAAAGGACTTGAAAGGCAGCGAGGCTACCTTTCCGGCTCTGCATGCGGAGACCCGTGTTGGAGCCGCACACAGAACAGTTCCCCAAACACCACTTGGAGTGAACCTGACCCCCAAACAGATAAACACAAAATATATCCACAGGTTCTAAGCAAGAGGTTACAATTTCTATAGAGCAGAGAAATCAAAGTGCAAATTGTGTTAGTCTGTGACCTTAGTCCAAGCATATTTGTTGCTGACAAACACAGTTTGAAGCATTTTCTACAGACTCATCGTTTCCTCGGTGACGCAGACACCATTAAAAATAGATTATCTTAGATCTCCAACGGCTTTAGATATGGGCATTGAGTGCAGTGGAACTTTTTTAATAGCAAATCAATGGAGATCAACTAACTAGCCATCAGACAGAAGGACAATTTGCAAGTGCCTACAAATCTCCTTGGTCAGTCCCACCTGAACGCCAGACAAGAATGAGGGAGATTACAGGGGTCCCAACACCAATAAAGATCAGCAAGAGACTGGAATAAAAGCACAAAACAGTTATTTCCCAAGAACAGCCTTCGTAAAGGACTGCGTGGAAGATGTTCCTCCATACATCATTCTACAGAACATACTGCATCTAGCCTTTTTCCACCCAGTTATGTCCGACTATAAAAGCCAATCAACGATGCTAAACCCAGTATTGGGAGGGTGGATTTTACCTCCTATATTCAGATGAATTTTTCTACCATCAAGAGCATGTTCTACGGTTTCCCATCTTTTTTTTAAAAACAAAACTCAATTCAACAATAATCACTTTTGACACTGAATGTCTGAGAGATGCATTTGTACCGCTTGGTAATATACCCTCATTTCATTCTACCAACCACCCAATTTAAGTCATGTCAGAGATTCTCCCAGTCCCACACTCAACAGAAGCCCTTTCCCCACCCCAGAATGTATGAATTCTAGACACATCGAAATGGAGTCTCTCTGTGCTAAAACAGACCTGATGGTTTAAAAATACATCAGAGGCGCAGTCTGGGCCCGTGACACTGTTTGTCTTTTGTCAAATATATCACCTCCAAATTCCTTCTCTACTTCCATCGTCACCACAGAGGAGGCTATTCTGGCTTCTTTTCCCACAAATTATCACTGTTTTCCCTCCCTTCAACCATGAGAACCTGCAGGCCCTCAATTTCCCATAGAGAGCCATTCTACAGAGTGGCCTCTGTAAACCTCAGGTTCCCACTACTGGAAATCACAGACTGAAGATGCCTTGAGATCTTGACTTTAGGGTCCATCCAATGACCGCACGCTAAAATATAAAACTGGGGGGCCAGAGCAGTAGCACAGCAGGTAGGATATTTGCCTTGCACGCGGCCGACCTGGGTTCGATCCTCGGCATCCCACATGGTCCCCGAGAACCGTCAGGAATAATTCCTAAGCGAAGAGCCTAGTAACCCCTGAGAGTCTCCGGGTGTGACCCCCCAAAAATAGCAAAAATAAATAAGCAAATAAATAAATAATGGAACTGCATGATGGATTGGACAGCCTCAAAGATGCTATAGCAGAAATCTCAGTTCATTAACACAGGCAGCTCCTGTGAGACACTGATGGCTCTTCTAGAAAGACACCAGATAACTGTCTCTACAGAAGAGGAAGCAATGAGTATAAAAACAGAGTCAATGTCCTAACTGTGGTAAGCACTATTCCGAATGCTAAATTCTTCTTTAAAGTAGAGTTACAACCTTTACCATTTGTCTATTAATTCCAGTACATGCTGTGTAATATTTTCAAGGCACTCTTAAAAGATACTGGTGAAAACCCATAAGACAAGTGAGAAGCCGCCTCTGTTTTAACATCTCCATCACGTTCTCCCAGGGGACCTTTCAAACACCGTTGGCATCTGGAAAACAAGGAAAACTATTCCCTCCCTGAGAGGGTTTCCCCAACTCCCTCAGCTGAGTTTTAATTGCTCACTTTTCTGCATCCCTCCAGCACTCTGCTCTACCACTATTATGGTACCAAACATTTCTACACTAACGTTTTTCTGTTTTGTTTTTTGTTTTGGCTTTTTTGAATACTCCTGGCTCTGTATTCAGGAATTGTTCCTGGCGGTGCTGGGTGGGGGAGGGGGGGAGAGAGACACACACGGGATGTCTGGGATGGAACCTGGTCAGCCGTGTACAAGGCAAACACCCCACCCACAGTGCTATCGTTCTGACCCCTACACCAAAGCTCTTTGTGCTTCTTCCAACTCTTGACAGCATCCCCAGGCTCAACTGCAAGCCCGTCCAGGATAAAGAGCACGGTCATGGACTGATTTTTTCTGATCCCACAGAGAGCCGGAAATTATCAGCAGTTTTCAAGTGCAGTGAGTGAATGGCAGTGTCCTCCATGCAAATGCATTTGGCAGTTAACTACGGCACCTTCTGACACGCACTGCAGGTACCTGTCACGGACTTCAGAGAGCAGCTCAACCTCGTGTCAATGGAGCAATTCCCTAACCCTTGCTGCTCTCCTCACCCAGGTTTTTCCACGGTCACCACGATAATGCAGAGAACAGGCCTAGAGTGTGTGTGACCAATCAAACCCAGAAATGATAAAGCAGAGAAGCAGGTGCGCTTCTCTAATTAGAAATAAAAAAAGTTAGGTACCTCCCCTCCCCCTCTGAACAAGGGTCTCTATCATGCAAGTCTATCCGATTTCCCAATGACGATGCTGGGTACAGGTTATTGATTTTCTTCTTAGGAACCTGCACCTCGTGATTATTCTGCTGTATGACGCAGTAGGCAGAGGAACGATGAAAAGAACTTTTCAGAGCAGTTGCTGCTTTGTTTGTTGATTTCATAAAACATAGTTAAATATCTACTATGTTCTGGGCGCAGTGTCTGGGAGGGGCTCAGGCATGAGGGAGTCATCGTTGGCAGATCCAGGACCTCCAGTCCAATGAAGAAGACAGACAGAAGAGCAGATTACTCAGACATGGGGTCCTCTGACGGGGAGCCAGGAAAAGAGCATCCATCAGCCCCAGACCTTGTGGGGGGCGGGGCAGGAAAGATGCGGCCAATGGCAGTGAGGAAGAAAAACAAACTGGACCCAAGCACATCACTCAATGCTCTGCAATCAACACACGATTCAAAGCGACCCCCCACACCTGTCTGCCACCCCCACCAAAAAAAATAAATAAAACCACAGCACACGACCTCATGCATAAATGCTGAAGTTCCTTTTTTTTCCCTCTCATTCATCTCCTGTGCTCCATTTATCGGGGAAAACTATTTCTAACTGTTATGCCACAGAATCCCACAGAGCTTTGGGGGTTTGTGTTTGGTTTCAAATTGAAATGAGTCAGCTCGCAGATCACTTAAGCTGTGTGTTCTTGTGAAACTACCCAGGAGCAGGAGCCCACGTGTAGAACGCAGCGCCACCAGCCGCCGTCTCTCCATCTGCTTACCACGGGTGCTGGTCGCCATGTCAGCCACTTTCTGAAAGGCATCCAGGAAGGCAGCTGCTGCTACTACAGTTGTCCTAAAGGCAAACAGAAAACAGAAGCGTGAGGGGGGGGCTCCCTCCACAAGCCCAGGACAGCTGAAGGGCTTCGCCTCTGCTGAGCAGCCTTGTTTGTAGAAAACATCCACGGACTTGAACCACCCCCGCCCCCCCCCTACCCCACCACCCTCGACTCAGTAGATACTTTTATTTTTCTTCGCCCACATTCCTGATCTCCACATTCCATCCCACGATTTGACAACTTTGGTGCCAGTCACTAAAAGCGAGCAGTTCTCATCCCATTTCACTCAAAAGCTTAGCAACTAGGCAAAAATTTTCCCACGGGAGGAAAACACACATGCTTCCATCTGAAAGAAAAGCACTATTTAAAAGTATATATGGGGGGCGGAGGGATAGCACAGCAGGTAGGGTGTTTGCCTTGCACGCGGCCGACCGGGTTCGATCCTCAGCATCCCATATGGTCCCCCGAGCACCGCCAGGAGTAATTTCTAAGTGAAAAGCCAGGAGTAACCACTGAGCATTTGCCAGGTGTGACCCAAAAAAAAAAAAAAAAAAAAAAGTATATATGGGGGTGGGGAGCTGGAGCAATAGCACAACAACATGGAGGGTGTTTGCCTTGCACGAGGCTGACTCAGGTTTGATCCCTGGCATCCCGTTATGGTCCCCCTGAGCCCCTCTCAGGAGTAACCCCTGAGCATCACCAGGTGTGACCCAAAAAGAAAAAAAGTATATATGGAAGGGACAGGAGATAGGATGGCAAGTAAGGCACTTCGCTTGCCTGCACCGCCAACCCTGGTCTGGGTCCCTGGCAGTCCCTACGGTTCCCCAGAATCCAGCCAGAAGTGGTCCCTGAGCAAAGAACCAGGAGTAAGTCCAGAGTATCACTCTGTGTGGCCCAAGCAAAAACAAAAGGGGGTGAGGGGAAGAGGGGGACAAGGAGCTTTAAAGGGTGGAGATGAATTTTAGAGTAGGAAAGTGTACACACAAAACTAACCCTTCAACAGCATGGCTTCAGATACCATGGGTCTACCTAGAGATTATTTTTCGCCCAAAATACATCCTGTAGTACTGCAGGATGTACTATAGAGCACCACAGTACTATAATTTTTTTTATTCTCTTGGATGTCACCTGGTGATGCTCAGGGGCTATCCCGACCTCTACACTCAGGAATGGGCTGCAGGAAATCAAAGCACGGTTAGCCGGTGCAAGGCAAATGGCCTACCCACCGCTCTCTCTCTCTCTCTCTCTCTCTCTCTCTCTCTCTCTCTCTCTCCGACATATATTTTCTATCATGCTTTCTTTTCTTTATACTCTAATACTACAGCATATAATACACATAACATACAAAATCTGTGTTAACCAACTGTGTGTTAGTCAGGCTCAGGCAAGTGGCAGGTTATTTGTAGTTAATTTTGAGGGAGTCGAAATTCTATGCAGGGATAAGAGAGAGAGAGTACAACCTAAGGCATTCAACTTGCATGTGGCTGGTGCTGGCTCAATCCCTGGCACTGCATATGGCCCCCTGAACACCACCAGGAGCTATTCCTGAGCAGAGAACCAGGACTAAGCTGTGAGCACCACGAGGTGCAGCCTAAACCATTCACTCCTTCCCCCAAAACAGAAATGCTACCGGTAGATGTTCAACTGTGCAGGGAAACAGTATCCCTAACCCCTATGGAAAAATGTATCTTAGAAATAGAGTGATCATTTTTGAGAAGAAAAAAACTGAGATCACAACTACTTTCAAGGTAACTTTCAACGTTTCCTGGGTTTCTTGTTTTGCTTTGCTTTTGGGTCACACCCAGTGGTATTCTGGGACTGCTCCTAGCCAGGTGCTTGCGGGGTGATGAGGTACCATGACCACGATGGAACCTTGGCCTGCCTTCAGGCAAAGCAAGCTGTGGCTTAGGAATCATCTCTCTGGCCCCAAGGTCTCTAGTTCTCAGCAGAGCTGGAAATAGCCTTGTATGACTCTGAGCCCAGGTTCAACCCACTACAAGATCTTAGCTGTATGAGTTTCCTCTTAAATTATAATTACAATGAAACTGACATCATTTTTCCACCTACAACTGGTTCTCAACTGTATCTTCCTAATTCCTGAAAGCTAAGAATGGGAAAACAGAAATGTCACTGAACTCATTTAAATGTCCTGGAAATGATTTCAAAATCCACCTTCTCTTATACAACAGTCAGAGCATTCTGTGGTCTGCTGGTTCCTAGAACTGTGATTCAAGCTATCAGACAGTGGAGAGGCCCCTGGATGCCCAAAATAAGCAAGTGGGCCCCCAAGACCCACCCACTAGTACTGGAAAGATCCCGCTTTAATAAACCTGGCTGTGTTTCCAACTATCTAAACAGCAATCTAATCTTGGCTGTGCATCCCTAGGAGAATAAGGTCTGCACAGAGGAAAGAAATGGAAATGCCCCTGGACACACAACACTGGGGAAGGCACAAGAGGATTCTAGGAGACCCTAGGAGGGGTTCCTGGGAAAACCTACATCACTGCCCTTGACAGCTCCACTTCAGTATCTGAGTCAGAGTATCTGAGAGTCCACACAAGCCTTAGAAAAGAGGGAAAAAAAAGCATAACAGACACAGGAAACGACCTCCACCCAGGCCCCACCAAAAGCCCACTTCAAAGCGTACTTGACATGGGTTGGGGAAGGTGGGGCCAGGCAACAAACCAAGGCTCCAAACATGCAAGGCAAGAACTCTACAGCTGAGCTGCATTCCTGAAAAGAATATTTAAAGATCTGCCCCAAGGGTGTCTGTCAGGGGAGGGATTTGGGTACCTGGTGGTAGATCTGGGGTGATACCTTTAGAACAGGAGTTGGAAAAGCACTTCTGTTACACAACTGACAGTTTTTTTTTTAAATGTTGCCACAATTTAATAAATTTCTATGAAAATTAAAAACTAGGAAGAGTTGTGAGTGCAACTCTTCACAACTTCAAATGCAAACCCTGGAAAAGTGAGCACAATGCAACACCCTGAGGTTATAATCAGCTGACTCTGATTTACAATTACTATCTGGTACAATGGCGGAGCTCAGTCTCATTCAAGTCAAAGCCAGCCGTAGGGGTGCCCTGCCCGGTTCAGATCCGGGGCTTTGCTGAAAACCGTGCAGGGGGTGAGGCGGCCAGGGACTTTGAGCTTTGCTTTCCAATGAGTCACAGCTCACTGACTACGGTGTCCTTGGACAACTCAGCCTCGGGCCAGGTCCAAACAGCAGCAATTCAGCTGACACACACCCAGACTTACTTGCCTCTTCTCCAGTTTTAACTTTATCCTTTCTCAAATACCATTAAATGTGTGTAAGGCACCTAGAGAGGTATCCGTGCTCAGTTTCACAAATCAAAATGATTCTGACCCTCTGGAAGTTAGAATGATGTTTAAAAAAAAATATACACAAAATGTGTTTCCTACCAGTGGGATATAATAAGATGACTACGAATCTTCTCTAGTACATTTAGACAGAATTGGGCTGGAAAGACAGTTGAGGGGAGAAGTTAAGGCTTAACCCAGTTCAGTCCCAGTATCACACCCCACCCCCCCAATCCCTGAGTTGCACACCTGGAGGTCCCAAAACACCTCCTGGGGTAATGCCCAGCACTGCAGGGCCCAAGCAGCACCACTCCTCTCAGGCCTGGGCACTGACCATAAGCTCTGCTGGTCAAAAACTGCTGGGAGTGGCCCCTGGGTCTCCGAACCTCCCTCCAAATAAGATGGTTAGTCAGTTTTAACTTCCTCTTTGGTAAAAGGGGAAGAACAAGCTATTCCTGAGTCAGCCCTGACATGAGGGTCGATCGGCTCATACCAGTGCACTGATCCTGGACCAGGAACGCTCTGTGGGGACCAGAACATAGGCGAGAGCCCTGGATTTGATCCCCGGCACTGCAGTTCTCCAGGAATGCGAGGGGCATTCTCAAGCGGACTGTCAGGCTCGCCCCAGCAGAGAGCAGTGCTCTCTCCAGCGGTTCTGTTTCACTGCAGGAGGAGCTACTCTGTAGGATGAAGGCTAACCTCTGAGGGACTCACAAATAGGCCCAGGGACGGGGTGACAGGTAAATAAGGTGAGGCGGAAAAGGCTCAGGGAAAGGCCTCCTTTTACTGAGCAGAGAGCTGTAGCTGATCCGGAAGAAAACGACACGGCAAGTTCTCGGGTCAAGAGACAGGAAAGGCCCTGACCCTGGACTGGAGCCCCTGCCTGCTGGAGGCCCACTTCTACTCTGCAAGTTCCATGCCCCTGGATGTACACACCAGGCCCACAGAACTTTGGGAATGGAAGGGCCATAAGCCGTCCTTCCCAGCTTCTTCTGGCCTCATCTACAGGGGAGTTGGGGAAAGTCCAAGCACGGAACTTAATTCTTCCACACTTCCCTGAGGTCCGAGTCTGGCCCCAGAGGACTCCGCTGTCCTCCCTGGTGTCAGCCACGTGCATTTTCATCCAAGGAATCCGCTGTCTGCTTTGTCCCTGGAAAACCAGGTCCTCCACCCAACCTGACCAATAAGCCCCCATGAGCTCCTCCACCCAACCAACAAGTCCCCCGTGAGCACGAAAGAGGTCATAAAGAGGCCCTTTAACTGCCCCGGTCCACTGTGAGTCAGTCACTTAGTCCAACAGACCCTTTTCCCCCTGCCCACTACAAAGGGACCACGGCCCAAACAAGATGCTCAGGCTCTCCCATCTCATATAGGACACACCAGAAGCCCAGCCTGTTCAAGCAGCTCAAGACAAGAAAGGGCTGTGTTGTAATGCAACAGCCCATTCCATTCCCTTGCAGGTGTAGGGAAGAATCAAGGACTTTTTTTCAAAGGGGGAAGATACCCAGCAGTACTCAAGGCTTACTCCCGGCTCTGCACTCAGGAACCACTCCGGGGCAGGGGCTCAGGGGACCATATGCAATGCCAGGGTGCAAGTGTGGGTTGGCTGTAAGGCAAGTCCCTTACCCGCTGTACTCTGTCCCCATCAAGAATGTCTAAAAAAGAGGGGTGGAGCAATAGCACAAGAGGGAGGGCATTTGCCGTGCACGAAGCTGACCCAGATTCGATTCCCCAGCATCCCATATGGTCCCCTACATTGCCAGGAGTAATTCCTGGGTGCAGAGCCAGGAGTAACTTCTGAGCAGTGCTTGCTGGGTGTGACCCAAAAAAGAAAACAAAACCAAAAAAAAAAAAAAAAAGATGAACGTTCTAAAAAATGTGGCCGGAAGGATAGGATAATGGGTAGGGCATTTGCCTTGCATGCGGCCAACCTGGGCTCAATCCCGGCATCCCATATGGTCCCCTGAGCACCACCAGGAGTAATTCCTGAGTGCAGAGCCAGGAGTAACCACTGAGCATTGCTGGGTGTGACCCAAAAAAAAAAAGTCCTAAATAACTGGGAAGTTGAGTAGTAAGTCCTGCCACAATCCCATTTTAGAACATTTCTATCATTCCCTGAAAGAACTTCAAGCCCATGAGTCCATGAACAGTAAAAACCTTCACTTCCAACCCCAGCCCACCCTCACCCTCTTATTTCCACAGATCGGTGGTTTCTAGGCCAGCCAGGTAAATGGAATGAAACCCGGAAAATGGACACTAAGACCAAAGACCTTTCTAGGAAGAGGCCGCATGAAGGAGAAAAGGCTTCGGGCCATGCAGGCTGCACTTGAATCCTTGCTCTGTCTCTATTACCTGTGACTTTTTCTGATTTTGTTTTGGGTTGGTTTCTGGTTTTTAGGTTTTTTTGTTTTTTTTTTGTTTTTGCAGGGGAGCTGGGTTGGGAGACACATTCAACAATGTCCAAGCTTACTCCTAGCTCTGCACTCAGGGACCACTGCTGGTAGGGCTCAGGGGACCATGTGGCATGCCAGGGATGGAACCCAGGTCAGCAGTGTGCAAGGCCAGAGCCCTACACCATTATTCTATCACCTCAGCCCCAGCTGTGTGACTCTGATTAAGTTATTCAGCTCACCCAGGGTCTCCATTTCCTCATTAGCAAAATGGGGGTGGGGGTGGGCGGGAGACAGCCCTTACCTCTTGGGCTGGTCAGATTTAATTAAGTCAACATGTGGCTGGCACTTTGCCCTACAACAACACTTCCTGTTGTCACCTCCCTGTCCAAAGCCTTGTGAGAGTTCCATGTGTCCTACAGATGGGAACCAGCGGCCATGGGAAGGAAGCTCCTTTTCCCGAATTAACTCCCCTCTGCAGGCCCTCCATGGTCGAAGGACTCCATTTCCAAGGAATGATAGGATTCTACTTACGAAGCTGGGACTGCAGCTTCCCTGCTTTGTTTATGAAGTCTTCCCAAACCGGATAGCTCCCTGCAACAAAGCCAAAGCACCAGTCAGTCAAGCCCTGCTGTTCGACATCCGACTCAGACAGGAACTGAACCCCCAATTCCCATCCTACAAGGAACGATCTGTGAATGTCTGTCTTCTTCGGAGATACCTTCTTTGATGAACTGTTGCCCAGATCACACAGAAATGCATTGGCTCAGGAACAAACTTGGTACGTGCACGTTCCCTACAGTCCCACGAACCAACTGGGCCAAGCTCAGCAATTCTAATCCCCGGCTGCCTGGCCCCTGCAGTAGGGAATAGTCTCCCCTGAAGGTGGGCAGGGGATGGAAGGCTCTCTCCTGAGCCAGCTGATCACACCCTTGGCTCTTCAGGAGCAGGTGAGGGAATCAGAGGGAACTGGAGAAGGGCCAGGGGCGTGGCTCAGTGGTGAAGCAGAAGCCTTGCATGCATGAGACCTGGGTTCAATCCCTGGCACAAGAAAAGCGCTCTGGGACGGGAGCAATAGCACAGTGAAGAGGACGTTTCCCTTGCATACGGCCAACCCGGGTTCAATCCCCGGCATCATATGGTCCCCCGAGCATCACCAGGAGTAATTCCTGAGTGCAGAGCCAGGAGTAACCCCTGAGCATCACCAAGTGTGACCCCAAAAAGAAAAAAAAAGAAGCAGTATTCTCTCAGCATTCGGGTGCTCCTGTCTGGAGGGCGGGGCCATCGACTATTAGACTATTATGCTCACTGGACTATTAGGATCTCAAGGTGGGGAATCACCTTAAATACAGTGGTGCAGCTGTATGCTTGAAGTTGGTAGCATTCTTGCACGAAAGGAACCCATCCTCCCTTCCCCAATCCCCAGAGTGCCACCCTGTGCTTTACGAGCTTCTGACTTCTACCCTTCTGAGCCCCTCAAAGCTCTGATCAAGGCTGCTTCTTGATCAGAAGATGCTTCTCCAAAACCCAAAACTTACACCCTCATCCACTGCACTCCTTCCTGTTCCCAGCACGATCCACTGACCACGGGAGCCTGTCTCGCCTTGCCACAGCATCTGGGACACGGTCTACAGCTCTTCATTCTAGACAAGCTGTCTGAATCAAAATGGCAGGTGACCTTATGGCCTGGACAAACCATAGGCGACCAACACCCAACTTCCCATATGTGTTAAATTCATCTTAGAAATCCACCCCGTCAAGAGCTGATACAAAATCAACCCGGGTGTGTGTGTGTGGGGGGGGGGGTACTGGGGGAAGTCATGGTCAGGGAAGCGTTATTTACGGTACTGCATCACTTAGAGAACCAAGACGAAGCACCTGGGGATGTAGGTTTGCAGGGCAGAACATTAGGAACCTCAAAAAGCAATAACCAAAGTATGCCACCTCCTGATTCTATTGTTCAGAGGAGGTGGGAGTAGCACAGGTTAATCATCTCATCTTTGGTGATGGAAGGCCAATCAAAACAGTCTGGGAACTGCGAAAGAGCGGAAAGGCATAATGACTTCTTCCTTTCTTACAGTTGGAGTTCTCTTCCCCTGAGAACACTGTCGGTAATCCTTACGGGGACCCTGTCTTGAGCATGCTCTGCCTTTATATGCCGGTACTCCCAGCTTCCCTTGATGGTGACCATCAAAAATGTCTGAATTCCCCCAAGGGCAAAACCAGCCCCACAAACTACCACTACTTCACTTCTGAAAACGTACCAGAACTCATTGCTTTTGGTGAAAGATATCTGAAGCTCAGTAACTTCTTCAGTTTCCATTCTTTAATGCTAAACACGTCATTATTGGGGCTGGAGCAACAGTACAGCAGGTAGGGTGTTCGTTTGCCTTGCATGCAGCTGACCCAGGTTATAGATCCCCAGCATCCCATATGGTGCCCAGAGTACTGCCAGGAGTAATTCCTTAGTGCAGAGCCAGGAGTAATCCCTGAGCATCACTGGTTATGACCCAAAAAACTAAATAAACAAATGAATAAATCACTATTTTGAAAATATCAGGTGCTGCAGGAACACCTTGTTATTTATTAAAATGGACACAGCACTCTGGAAAATTGTTCACCAAAGATGCCAAAACAGGCGACTTCTACGAGCGAAGTGAGATTTGGATCCAAGCACTGCAAAATTTCCTTCTTTGTATCTTCCTCTATGGCCCTATACACTTTTTAACAGGGTCATCTAGCACTTTTTATGAAAACAGTCATCACATTCAAAACAAACACCTTCAAGGGACCAGAGAGACCATCAGAAGGGCCGAGTACATGCTCTGCACATGTGAAGCCCAGGTTCAATCCCCAACTGCCTGCAAGACCTGAGCTCAGAGCTGGGAGTAAATAAGCACTGCCAGGCATGGCCCCAAGATGAAACAACTTGATGACGTAGGGTCTGGGGTGGGCAACACCTGATGGTGTTTAGGGGCTATTCCTGGCTCTTCTCTTACGAGTGACCCCCTTGACAGTGCCCGGGTGAAGGGGGTCATGCACAGTGCCGGGACTCAGATCAGGCCACATACATGCATATTGTCTTACTCTCTTGGCCCTTAAAGAACTGAGAGGCCTGGCATTTGGGTCACATGAGCAGTGCTCAGAACTTGCTCAACGAATCATATTTAGTGCTGGGGATCACACCAGGGTTAGCGGCATGCAAGGCAAGCAAGCACCCTGCCCACTGTACCCTCTCTCTCCAGTGCCCCTAATTTTTAGGATCAAATGAGAGGTTGTGGCAAGAGCACCAAGAACTCACAGTTCATCCACGCAGACCCTGTTTCACGCACAGCCCATCCACCAGTTCTGCATCTGCACACTGGAGACCAGTGGGACCAATGGCAGGTCTCTGGGTTGCTGACAGAGCAGGAGGGACTGTGTTGGCTCCACACAGAGGCTCTGTCTGAGCAGCTGTGTCTGAGCCACCAGTACCAACCCTGGAGGCATGGGTCTGTCATCACACGGCTATTCAATCAGCCTTCCAGCCCTGCTGGGGTCCTGCAGCATTTCTTCACGCCAGGAGCATAATGTTCTACCAACTGCAACATGCATGAATAGACTATTCTGCTGGAGCGATAAGACTAACGCGTAGGGCGCTTGCCTTGCAAGCAGCCAACCTAGGTTCAATCCTGGCATCCCATATGGTCCCCTAAGCACCGCAAGGAGCAATTCCTGAGTGCAGAGCCAGGAGTAACCCCTGAGCATTGCTGGACGTAACCCCAAAAAAGCAAAAAAAAAAAAAAAAAGAAAGAGAGAGAAAGAACGAAAAGAGAGAGAAAGAGAGAAAGAAAGAGAGAGAGAGAGAGAAAGAGAGAAAGAGAGAAAGAGAGAAAGAGAGAAAGAGAGAGAAGAGAGAGAAAGAGAGAAAGAAAGAAAGAAAGAAAGAAAGAAAGAAAGAAAGAAAGAAAGAAAGAAAGAAAGAAAGAAAGAAAGAAAGAAAGAAAGAAAGAAAGAGAAAGAAAGAAAGAAAAAGAAAGAAAGAAAAAGAAAGAAAGAAAAAGAAAGAAAAAAAGAAAGAAAGAAAGAAAGAAAGAAAGAAAAAGAAAGAAAGAAAAAGAAAGAAAGAAAGAAAGAAAGAAAGAAAGAAAGAAAGAAAGAAAGAAAGAAAGAAAGAAAGAAAAAAGAAAGAAAGAAAAGAAAGAAAGAAAGAAAGAAAGAAAGAAAGAAAGAAAGAAAGAAAACAACATGGGGAATGGATATTCCAATGAAAACACCTCAGGTCTTGACCACCGTCTTTATCAATCCAGGCTCTGTATGAATGTTATGACAGAAATAAGGACGCAGGTCAGAGTCCTCTGGCCAGACAACAGAGGTCAATGTCCAGGTGGAAACTCAGCAACCGGAAGAGAGTAAGCAAGAGTTCCACTAGGCAGCCACCACCTCCTCTGGCCACTCCTCTCTCATCTCATGAGAAGCTTCCTAGAAAACCTGAGGATGGATATTCTGAGACTCACCACCAATTTCAAATCAAAGGTGACCACCCCCCCCCATACACACATACCCTCTTCCACATGAAAGAAAAGAGTTCAGTTCTCTCTCAGCACCAACCACCTGCCCAAAGGATCTGCTGGGGAAGGGCACCATGGTGAACCATGATGTTTCTAAGGGGAAGATCAGTGTATTCACTGCAAACACTCACAGACACACACGAGAGCCGTAAGTCCTGAGTTCCTGGCACAGGCCCAGCAGACCAGTACTGGGAGAATAATTCGGCCTCATAGGGCCTGCTTCATCGTCACAACCACACTAGAGATCAACACTGCAAGACAAGTGTCATCAGTGTGACTCAACATCCTAACAACGGAGAACACAGGGAAGGAGTTAGGAGCAAAGTTTGGGTGCACGAGTCCCTGGGTCTCCTCTGTGCTCTGGGACATGGGACAAGGCAATTCTACCTCGGCTCAAGGCTAAGTCATGACTTCCGCAGGGTTGGAGTGAGGTGGACCCATGGCCAGCCAGCAAGAGCGATAGTGCAGAGAGAGCCAGAGAGATAGTACAGTGGGTTAGGCACTTGCCTTGACAAAGCCAACTGGGGTTTGAGCCTCAGATCCCCTATGAGCCTGCAGGGCCCACCAGGAGTGATCCCTGAGCACAGAGCCAGGAGCAAGCTCTGAGAACCACTGGGTTTATTTAGCCTAATCGAAACAAAACAGAGTGGTCCGTGAACCTCAGGGAGGGCAGAATTAAGTTCCCTGAATTAGCCATCGCAGTCCTGAAGGCGGGGGTGACTGAGTCTTGCTGCCCCTGCCTTCCCCTCTGCTTCCCGAGATGGAGAAAGGAGGCCACTAGGCCCAAGGTTTTCTCTGTTGTTCCCTTTGTAAAAATGGCGGGAGGAGTACTCAGCAGGAGATGAATGTGGGAGAAGCAACAACTCCAAGCACATTTGAAGCAGTCTCTGCCCCCGCTCGGAGCCTCATCTCGTCTTCACCAAATTAGCAACAAAAAGGAGGGTCCCCCTCTCCAGTGAAGGGGTTCAGCACAGCTCCCCGCCTACGAACACCCACTCAGCCAGAAGCAACGTGCCAGAAAGCAGCTCTCTCGCAGACTTAATGAGACTTGACAGTCTATCAAAGGGTGGCAGGCCCACCTGTTTCAGGCAATATGTAATTTAATGGGTCCTTCAAAAAAAAAAAAAAAAAGAAAAGAAAAGAAAATGAACTTCTAAGAACAGAAGACAAAACCCTGCCTTGTAGAGAATTTTTAAGTGTATGAGTGCTATTAAGATTTAAAGGCGAGGTGATGCTGGGGTGTTCCAGATTGTTTAAGTTCCTTTCAAGGAAAGAAAGTTTCTACCCACCTGAAAATAGTTGTACTACGAAAACTCACAAGCTTGGAGGAGATGAGAAAGGAGGGAACAGGGATGCAAAAGGTGACAGATGGGGCTGGAGGCCAGCACAGCAGGGAGGACACTTGCCTTGCATGCTGCCGACCTGGGTTCAATCCCGGCACCACACATGGCTCCCCTGAAGCCCATTAGAGGTGCAGAGACAGGAGTAAACTCAAAGCACAGCCAGGTGTGCCCAAGCCCCCAAACCACACTCAAAAAGAGAAAAAAAATTATAAGATAAGGAGGCCTGGCTTTTTCCAGACACACTCCAAAGATTTCCAAAGATATCCACAGATCAAGGCATGCAAGGCACTCCTGCCCCTTTCAAAAAATCAATTCCGAAACAGTCCTTACTTCTCTAATCTGCAGGCCTGCCAGGAAGTTCCAGAATCTTCTCTCCTGAGGCGCTGTTTCTGACTGGCCTCTATTTAGGGTTGAGGAAATCCCTAGGAATGCATCCCCGGAGCGAAGGAACACCCGCAACAGAGGCCCCGCTGTGCCTTTCCCCAGAGAACACAAGGATTTCACAACTTTCCAGACAGACCTAAACCAAAGAAAAGGAAAAAACACCCATCACCCCCTCACCCCCAGGGTCTAGACAACATCGAACATCCCAGGCAAAGGAGGAAAGTCTCTCCACCAGGGTTTTATCTAAGAGTCAGGAGGTGTCGGGATGGGGAGCGCAGATGACACGCAGTGTGAGAAAAGAAAAACCGCCTCAGCGTAACAGGGAATTGAAAGCCGGTTTGTTTGCAATCATCTCGAACTCTCCCTCACAGAGACGCAGGCCCACATCTACATGCCCAGAAGAGGGATGAGATTTTCCCCAAGACAGGCTCCCACTCAGGCAAGCCACCCTCACAGACAGCCCTCTCTGGGCTAACACCAGGCGGATCCTGAAGCGAGCTAGCAAACTCCTATTCAGCCGCCAACACCCGGCCCATCAGGTCACCTCTTCCACTCTCAGACACTCCTGCTCCCCCTTGCTTCAGGATTCGCCATCTCTGAGCCCGAGTCTCCATCTCACCCCAGGGCAAGGAAGGAAAGACATTGGAGGGAGGACACAAAGCCAGGGAGGCCAAGAGGACGCAAGCAAGCTCTCACAGAGGCACACGTCTAAGGAAAGGAGGAGCAGGGAAAGGTGGGCATGTGACGGAAGGCAGCCTATCAGACACCGTCTGGGGCTTAGTTAGAAGTGAGAGCGCCAGCAGACAGGCGCAGTGTTTAGGGCAGGTGCCTAGCGAGAGCCTCACCAGGCCCGATTCCCTGCACCACATGGACCACGGGCACAGCACTAGAGGACTCCATGCTTCCTTGAGTGTGGTCCTGGAAGCCCCCAGCACGGATGTGGCACTGCGGGGCTGGAGCAGCACCCCATCCTCAGCCAGGGCATTGAACCATGGGCCCAAGTGGCTGAGTACAGCGGGAAACCATCTGCCTTGCACAGAGCCAGCCCAGCTTCAACCCCCAGCATCCCTTATGGTCCCCAAGCACCGCCAGGAGTAATTTCTGAGTGCAGAGCCAGGACTAACCCCCGAGCATCGCTGGGTACATCCCAAAAAAGTGAAATATATATATATATATATATATATATATATATATATATGTGTGTGTGTGTGTGTGTGTATATATACCAAGAACCACAAACAGGCCACCTGAATCCCCAATCTGGGAGAAGCCCCTGGCTAACAAAGCTGTTGCCAGCTACTGCCAAGGTAAGGCTAAGGGCAAGTGAAGGACTGCAGGCAGGGGCGCGAGCCTTGCACAACGCAGACCAGGTTCCATCTCTAGCACCCATATGGTTCACCCAAGCACCACCAGGAGTGACCCCTATACACAGCTGTGTGTGGCCCCAAAACAAAAGAGTAAGCCCAGAAGCCCACCCCGTGCTCTCCATGCCCTCTGTGCCCCCTGGCCTAAAAGTCACTTGTTGAGCCTCGCCCCACACAGGAGTCGGCCAGCAGCCACCACAGCGCATCAGTCTGGCTCTGTTCTTTCCGGCAGGGCACAGGCCCAAGATGGCCTCCCACCCACGGGGCAGAAGAACAACCCGCGCGGAACTCATCTGCCCATGAATAATGCAGCCACTGCTCTCCGTGCCCGGGACAGCTGAGGGAACTGGACACCGGTGCCGGGGCCCCACAGGCAGGGAGAGGCAGGGCACTGTACCAGCAGGGGCCAAGAGGGGAGCGGGAGAGAGCAGGAGGCGGCGGAGCCCCTGCACTGAGACTCAATCAGGCGCCTATGTGGGTGGGGGGCAGGGGAGGCAGCTCCAGCTCCAGGCACCCCCTCACCCCCAGCCCACTCAAAGGTTCTTGTAGGGTCAGGACAGCTAAGACCTCTGAGCTGGCACGCCGCAGCTGGACGGCCCCCCCCCCCAGCCCCTCTCTCTGCTCTACACAAGTATCACCCTTGCCACCAGCATCACGGTGCTCCCAGCTCGGGGCAGCAGAGAGCAGTGCAGCTGGAAGGCACTTGCCTTGGGGCAGCCAAACCCCGTTCAATCCCCAGCAGTGCCGCAAGGGTGTCCCTGAGCACACAGTGGAGAGTCATGAGCCCGGGCTGGAGTGATAGCACAGCGGGTAGGGCGTTTGCCTTGCACGCTCCCAATGCAGAGCTCAATTCCCAGCATTCCATATGGTCCCCCGAGCACTTCCAAGAGTAATTCCTAAGAGTAGAGCCAGGTGTAACCCTGAGCATCACCAGGTGTGACCCCCGCCAAAAAAAAAAGAGTCAAGGGTCCTAGGCACGGTTGTGTGCCCCCCCACCCCCAATAAAAGCAGCAGATTCTGATCATGGAGGACTGGCAGGGCTGGGACAGGGACACGGTTGCTTCCTGGGAGGGGAGGCTGTGGTTCCAGGGCACAAAGCTCAGCCTTGAGCCTGGCCTGAACCCCCACTGATTGCCAGGCCCACCACAATCACAAGCAGCATGTGCTACCATGACGATACAGCCGGGAAAACGAAGGCAAGGCAGGGCAGTCCCACAAGAGTCTACGCTGAAATTTGATTATTGCCACCCTGACCGCCCCCCCATCATCTGGCTGACCCTGTGGCCCACAGGCCCGGAGGTCCTCGCACAGAGGTGTAGAACAGCAAGAGACCCAGCCCCAACAGCTCTCAACAGGCAGGCAGAACCCTGCACTCAGAGACAGGTTCTATAAGGAGCAAAGTGGAGCAACAGCTCCCCAGACACACAACATGCCGTCACCATGGCCAAGGCCTTGGGGGCTGGAAGGTCAACCTAGAGATAGTTCTGGTGGCAGAGGGAGGGGAAAAAAAAATCACAAAACAAAAATCAATTGTTCTACCATTTCGGGTAGAAAAAGGCCAGAGACAAGCACAGTCACAGTCCAGTCCTGCCTTGAGGGGGCAAGTCTGTGGGCTTGTTAGCTCATCTCCAGCCTCCCCATCATACCGTCCCTACCCCAGTGGGCACAGAGGGAGCCAGGCCTACAGCAGCACACCCTTGAGTGAGTTCAGACTCTAGGGACATTGAAAGCAAAGCTTCTGGAAGGAACTAGGCCCCTTCTATATTCTCTCTGTTTTCGTCCCATCCCTGGCAGTGCTCAGGGATCACTACTGGCAGGCTCAGACAGGGGAAGCTGGGGATCAAACCCAGGTTGGTAGCGTGCAGGAAGGCAAGGGCCCGTGTCACCACTCCGGGCCCAAGAACCAGGCCCTTTGGCCTGGGAGGCTGGGCCTCTAGACAGTGGGGCGTCCAGGCCAGGGCCAGAATCTGTGCTGTGTGAATCTGGACAGGACCCGTGAATGCCTGTCACAGCTCTGTCCCCCAAACCAGCCTTCCCCACCCCATGCTGCAAGATGAAGGACTCCTAAGATCCTCAGATGAAAGGCACTGAGCAAGCCCATCCATCATAAAAACCCATTCCTGGGCTTTTATGCTCTGATTGGGGCTTGCCTAATCCACTAATTATCCCTGTCCATCAAGTGAATGACAGCCTTGGGGCTAATCAATGGTTGCTTCCTTGCACGCCCACCCTCAGCCACTTGCCCCAGCTCACCAAGCAATAAATATGCCTATGAAAAGGAAGACGGAACCACAAAAGGTGCCCCCTCCAGCCAGTCTCCCCTCGCCAAAGGCTCCATTTGTAGCCCTAATTACAGCAAGGGTTTTCTTTCTTTCCTTGTGCCTGCCGGTTCCATGCCCAGAATTTCTGCTTTCCGACAGAAGGTGTCCACGGGAAATAAAAACAAGAGTCACAAAATTGTGTCCACCATGTCTTCCAAGCGGCACCGTGTCAGTCTCCCAAGCCATAAACTCCAAGCCATAAACTTTGTCTCTCTTGAGCCATCCGAAAAGGGGACTCGTGGGTGTAACCCGAATTTAATTAGGGGCCAGGGATTTGGCTCACACCTGCCCTGGGTGAGCCCCTGCGTTAGAACCCTGGCACCGCCAAAATAAAAATGTGAAAGGTCATGAGCAACAATGCGATGGAAACGCCAGAGCCCTGCACTGCAGGACAGTGACCTAGGAAGAGTCCGGCCAGCAGGGGGGCCAGGCTGGGGGGCCACAAAGTCACCACATCCTTGGCTCTTCTCCCGCTGCAACTAGGCTTCTGGTGCTATTTTTTACCTTTTGCAAAATTAGTGTGTATCCCATGGCCTACATTTCTTAGATGAAATCCCACTTCTCTATTTATTTATTTATTTTTTAACTGGGAAGTGGGTAGAGCCGAAGGAGCAGGGCTCCGGGGACCAGCAGCACTGGCGAAGGCTCCAGACCTCCCGCACTCCAAGCTCACATGCAGCCCTTGACCCATCTGCCCAACCGCAACCCCTTGTCCACAGCCAAATGCATCTCCTCTCCTCTGTCACTGTTATGATGGTTCCTTTATGATTATTCCATATAGTTCCAGAGACAGAAAAGGGAGGGGGATATATATATATATATATATATATATATATATATATATATATATATATATATATATATATATATATACACACACACACACATATATACATACATATATATTGTATATATACATACACATATATTGCTTTTTGGGTCACACCCGGCGATGCTCAGGGTTACTACTGGCTCTGCACTCAGGAATTACTCCTGGCAGTGCTTGGGGGTAAGCGGGGGAGGGTGGGTGCGCTAGCTGGGATGCCGGGGATAGAAGGTCAACGCTATACTATAGCTCCAGCCCCCCACCCCTACTTTCAAGATCAGCCAGCTCCCACCCAGGGGAACAAGTTTGCAAAAACAAAAGCCTGCCACCTGCTAGGCCCCATTTTTTTTCTCAGTGGAGATGAACACCATCCCTATTCCCACAAAGGGCTCTCCCCACCCGGAGGGGCAGCTGGCAGTCCCCACACTTAACACCTCCCTTAGAACCTGGTGCTCCCTTTCTCCAGAGGAGAATCAGCTGCACCTATCTAGAGGAAGCCATCTGTGGCAGGCTAAAGGAGCGGCTGCCCTCAAACCCAGTCACCAGCGCGCATCACTCCGAGGTTTGCCTATTTTCTAAAGGAAACTGCTACCTGGTGTCACCCAAGACTGACAGCTTATCCACAACGGGGTGCGCATCAAGTCAGGACCCCCCACCCCAGCACACAACAGGCCACTCTCCTGTACCTAATGCTCGTAAGGAAAGTTGGTGCGTTTAGCACCCTCAAAGTAATAGCGACGATCTGCCCCCACTACACCTAGGTCCCACTGTACAGAGTCCAAAGCCCCATCTCCATCTAGTCATTCCTCTGGATAAATATCCATGATAATACTGTCACTGTCTTCCCGTTCATCATCGATTTGCTCGAGCGGGCCCCAATAACATCTCCATATGTCCTGTCTCATGCTAGTAGAGCCCAAGAGCATCTGCTTGCTCCAGGAACATAAAGAGCCTCAATCCATTCCAGAATGAGGTCTATAATTGTTACTGGTATTTGGCATATCAAATACAACACGGGTAGCTTGCCAGGCTCTGCAGTGCAGGTAGCATACTCTTGTAGTCATCTCTAAGTCCAGCAGTTATTGATGAACCGTGCGGCTGGGCTGTGATAGGCTGGTCTGCTGGGTGGAGTTCTGACGAGGGGGAAGTCGGATGTGGAAAATGGAGGCCCTCATGGAGTGGGGGGTTGTCTGGCTTGTTGTGAGGCTCTGCTGGGGTGGCGGGCCAGGGCTAGAACCCGCCATCCCTCCTGGGCACCTCGTGAGCGGCTGGGCACAGGGAGAGCCAGTAGCAGCTCTGCCCCATGTCCATGATAATACACCTGAACTAAAACAGCACCTGGCGACCTATGCACAGGCCAGATGCTTCATCGGCCCCCAACACTGGGACTGCATGCCTGGACCCACCCGCCTCTTCCCTCCCTGGTGTGTGCCCCCCCACCCAGTTCCAAAGCTACTTGTACATCACTTCTATCACTTGACTTCCCGCTGTTCATCGATTTGCTGGAGCAGGCGCCAGTAACATCTCCATTTGTCCCTGTTTCTGTGCTAGTTAGTATAGCCCAAGGGCTTCTGCTCCCTCCAGGAACATGAAGAGCCCTCACATCATTCCTTCATGTCATGGGAATGAGGTCTATTATTATTACTGCTTTTGGCACATCAAATACTAAACGGGTAGGTTGCCAGGCTCTGCCATTACTTGTCATGCAAGGGGAGTTTGGGCCGCACCTAGCAGTGCTCAAGGAATCACTCCTGATGGGGCTCATGAAACCACAGGGGGTGCAGAGGATCAACCCAGGGTCAGTCATGTACAAGGCAAGCACCCCACCTGCCGTACTATCGCTCGGCCCCTACTCGGGCATTTAAAGGATCACTTCCTTCTGGGAATGATGGGGAAGAGGAAATCCCTCCAACACTATTACACACGCAAGACTTGGAGCAGAGGGGAGGGGGGGGTGGGGGAGGGCACCTGTGGTTTTTGTTCCCCCTTTAAACTGCATTCCCCAAGACAGAGCACGCTGGGCTCTTCGGGTCAGGCCGCGAGTGACGGCCTTACCACCTTCTGCGCACTTGCCTGGGTTCCACCGTTGTCCCCTGAACACACAACCCCTCCTCCTGAGCGGTATCCACTACTCAGTGCCTCCTACTCCGCTCCAGCTGCCCCCTGGGGTGCAGGCAATGAATGACAACACTTGGGTCACTACTGCCGTCACACCCGGCTAACAATGTTTTCCACCAAAGGTCCATCTTGGGGTCTAAACCTGTTTCTCTCAACCTTTTTCCAACCATGGTCCCCGCCACTTCCAGCCCTTGTATCATTCCCATGGTCCCCTATCCCACCAGCTGACTCCCCTAGTCTCAGCTCATTTACGTGATTTTTGCACCTTGTAGTCCCCCCTGGAATATCCTGGGGGTCCCAAACAGCCCCCGACTGGGGCGCACTGGGCCTGGGTGGGCTTCGGACAGCCAGTGAAGCTCCTGAGAAAGGTGGCCCAGGAGTTAGGAGGCCACCGCTCACATCAGACCCCCTCAACGTGGCATCCGCCTGCCGGGTGGTCTGCGGCACTTAAGTCACCGGCCGCCACCCTGTCTTCATCCTTAGACACTGCTGCTGGTGGGCCAGCCTCAAAGGACAGTAATCAGAGTGAATGAGAGTCTGTGTGTTCTCAGAGGCTGACTAGCCCAAGGAGCACCATAAAAGCAGGCGGCGCAGATGCAATGAGCTAGCCAAGTGACTCAGACATTTAATGAGCACCTACTACGTGCCAGTCCCAAGCGAGGCTCAGGCCATGCAGGGCTAAAGAGGCCCCGTGTGAAGGAACTGGGGCTAGCTGGAACGCTGACGGAAGCCACAGGTGTCCCGGCTTTCGAGGGCGGTGCACACTCTACATAAATATAAAGGACTGGAAGCTGGGCGGGGTGAGCCGGGCAGGATGACTCTACCTAATAGGAAGGCCGGAAAAAAGCAGAATGAGCAAAGGAACACAGGAAAGATGAGGGCCTGCTTTGGCCAGTCATTTTCTCCCCTTAGCACATAGCCCAGTCAGGAGGGGCTGGAGGACAGCAGAGCAGGAGACGCTCCCTTGTTCCAGGCGGGCCTTGGAGGCGGCTGGCCTCCGTCATCTCCCAGGGCCATGTCTGCCATCAGGCTCCTGCAGAAGCCTTCACAGTAGGGGCCGGGGCCATAGTCCAGAGGGTAGGGCGTTCACCTTGCGCGGCGACCTGCACTGATTCCCCAGCATCCCATATAGTCCCAAGCACCGCCAGGGGGTAATTCCTGAGTGCAGAATCAGGGGTAACCCCTGAACATCAATGGGTGTGACCCCCCCCCCCAAAAAAAAAAAAAAAAAAAAAAGATTTCGATGTAGGTAAACACAGAAAGCAAACTGATGCATTATTCACAATAGCCAGAATCTGGAAACAACCAGAGTGCCCGAGAATTGATGACTGGATATAGAAGCCTTGGTACATCTACACAATGGAATACTATGCAGCTCTTAGGAAAAATGAGGTTATGAAAATTGCCTACAAATGGATGGACATGGAGAAGATCATGTTGAGTCAAATTAGCCAGAAGGAGAGAGACAGATATAGAATGACTGCATTTATTTGCATGACATAAATATATATGTACATATTATGATACCAATATCCAATGTCAACTGAAACATGTATCAGGAGGTCTTGTCAAAGGTGGGTGGAAATTATCACAAACGTGTGGGAGTCAGAGGCTAGGTAAGACAGAAAATGGAACAGTGTGCTAACAATTGTCGAAAGTGCTAATACCAACCTAGAACTGAGCATTAAATACAGGCAAAAGATACACATGACAACCTTTCAATATATGTTCTGTAATCCACAATCTGGAAGGGAAGGAAAAGAGAAAAAGATAGAGAGAGAAGGGAAAGAAATAAAGAACCTGCCATGGAGGCGGGCTGGGGGAGGGGGAGGGAACCGGGGACGTTGGTGGTAGGAAATGGAACACCGTATGACCAAAACCAAAATATGAACATCTTTGGAATTGTATATCTCATGGTGGTATAATAAAATACTTAAAAAAAAAAAAAAAGAAAAAAAGAAGAAAAAAGAAAGAAAGCTGATGCATGTTTTCCAGAAGGTACTGTGCAACGGGCCTTGGACACAAGGTACCTTTGACCCAAGATAAAGCCTTCCCAGAAAACACATCCGTGACAGGGACCAGAGCCATAGTCCAGCATGTGCAAGACAGACAGGGTGTTTGTCTTGCACACAGCTAACTCGGATTCGATTCCCAGCATCCCATATGGTCCCCACGCACCCAGGAGTAATTCCTGAGCCCAGAGCCAGGAACAACCCCTGAGCATTACTGGTTGTGACCCAAAAAGCAAAACAAAACCAAAAAAAAAAGTCCGTGGCAACCCAACTACAATAGAGCCACTGCAGAACTGCTTAAAAATCAGACACATGGGCCTGAGCAATAGTCCAGCGGTAGGGCGCTTGCCTTGCACGC